>BMAW01082208.1:0-177284 GCA_019974015.1 Nephila pilipes | reverse complement strand
TATATATATATATATATATATTTGTTTTCATCCAGTTTTTTGTGTATTTGATCAAGTATAACATAAAAATATAAATGCATGTTTAAAAAAAAGTTTTATGAATGATTTTTGATGATTTATAGAAGAGAAAAAGATTCATATGTTTTACCTTGGTCAAATATTCTGCTAACTGTTAAGCTACAAAGTTTGCTTACTTTTATAAATACAAAAATTTTCTTTGATAAATTACCTTATTATCTCTGAAGGAAAGCATAGGCATTGTTTTTGTAGTTAGATATAAATGTGTATCAGGTTATGGTTTGAATTAGAGATTATGATATGAGACATTGTTTTAAAAATTTATTATAATGGAAGTATTTGTATGTAATAAGTAGCATAAATATACTTTGGAAATTGTTTCTAATTAAATGAATCATTAATTTTCCTAGGATATTTGCATACAGTATTTTTTATAAAAAGTAGTTATATATGCTACTTTTTTTTCCCTTGAAAGAATTGCTCAAGATCGTTATATATATGAGAAATTAGTTTGTTAATTATGTACACTTAATTTTGTCCCAATTATTCTATTTTATTTCATTAAATAAAAGAAGAGAAATTTATCAATACTTATTTAACAGCGATTATATCAAGTTAAATTATTCAAAAATGTTGTCTTTTCTTTTTAATTGTAATATGAATTTACTTTTCTTGTTAATGTTGTCTTAATAATGAAAATTGTCAAAACTATGTGGAATTATTTTCAATTGTATATTCCATTCTCTAAAAAGATATTTATTTTGTCTTGGACATGTTTAAACTACTTAAAATTGAAATATTTATTTTTATTTACAATCTGTTACTGTATGTGTGCTTCTTACTAATAGAAACTAATAAATATATCACAAATCAAAGGAATGTATATTGGATATATTATATATTACTCACACATTTTGAGCTTATTAATCTGAAAGATGTATTCTTGCAACAAATAATTTTACTTTCTATGTATTATCGTATATCTAATATGCTTGATAATGTATTAAATAGCATATAAATAAAGTAATTGAAATTTATTCAAAATAGAAATTACTTTTACTTTATTTGATGAATATATTCCCAAAAGAAATAAGTTAACTAAGCATAGTATACTAAATATAAGTTTAAAAAAAGTCATTTCTTAAACCAAGCTTTTATTTAAAGATGCACTGAAAGGTATAAAAAAAAAAAAAAAAAATTGGTACTTTTCCATTGCGCCGGCGCAAGCGATAAAGTCGCCAATGAAGTCTGCTTGGCGAGATTTGCGCCGGCGAAATGGAAAAGTACCAACAATTTTTAATGTAAAATAAGGCACAATTCATAAAAGCTTCAGGAGCTTAGCTAAAAATATCTTAAATAATTACCGATAAATTAAATGACATAGCTACTTATATATGAGACCAAAAGAAGTATTAACGCCCCAAGATTTTACATAAAAAAATTTTTTTTATACTTTTTAATTCATCTTTTAAATAAATGTTTGATTTAAAAATGTTTGTTTGCAAATGCTCATTTAATTATTTTTAGTCTCGATACGTATGGGCAAAGTTTCAAATCAATTGGTTTTTAAGTACCCCCCCCCCCACACACACACTATTCGGGGAGAAAATATAATTCCTCAGAAACCTTCATTAATTTTTGCTCTTTCGGATGCACTTTTTTGAATTCAAATAGATAAAATAGTATAGATTTATGGATGGTTGTAGAAATTCCTTAGGATTTAACATTACGTTCACGCGAAATGTGGCCGTGGACCCACGGCTGGCGGTTTTCTTACGAGTTGTAGGTTCGAACCTTGATGCCACTAAAGACCCATTTTTGTCTCTGCTTCAATTTTTTCACGTCTAGACCACAGTTAAATCTTGTTTGGCCACATCTGGCTCTTGCGCCAATAATCTTTACTTTCACTCACTCACGCCACTAAAGACGCACCGGGGCTGATACATGTTAAATTTGTAGGGACCAAAATCCTCCCGTGGTGTGGTGTAGAAGTTAGGAGAGAGGGGTGCAAGCTCAGGTATCGTCCTTGTCAATTGACCGATGTTTAAAATTACGTGCCAAGAGCCCTCGTGTTGCTTCTAGTGCGACGTTAAGAAAACCAAAACAAACAATACGTTCACGAAATCAAATCTGCCGGTAGAGGTGAACCTAAAGTAATTAACCAAGACTCAATTTTTTTATGTGAGATTTAAAAAGAAAATCGAGCGTTTTGTTTGTAATAAATAGCAAAATTACATTCGTATTTCGGCGTCGATATTTTTTCGACCCCACGGAAGGAGAGAGAGTTGTTTTTGGAGTACGGCGAGGTTTCGAACACCTGTCCTTTGAGTCCAAAGTAAAGTTGACTTGTCGCTTTTTGCTGTGTCTTTATCATCCAGACCAAAAGAGACGTCCCACTCAGGCTAATTATTAAGGCATTATAACTTCTGTCGTTACTGTTGAAAAAAACCGCAGCAGTATGAATACAGAACAACTGTTTTCAAACAATTTCCTATATGATTAATTAATATTTCTGATTTATATAATCTATATTTGAAGTAGCGAAAGTATTTTCTCAGATGAAAAGTCATAACAAATTTTATAAAAAGTTTGAGAAATCCCACTGTATATGAATTTAGGAAAGTCATCCTAATATATTTCCGATTTATCATTTGTATTGAATTCTTTTGCAAAAAGAATGAAACCAATGGAAAGTTGGATTTTCATTGGAGGATTTTATTTTCTAATGCAGAATTTAATTTTTTATTAAATCAACACTTGGGAACTTAACTCTCCGAATTCTAAATATACTCAACCTAAACAAACAGTCCCAGTTTTCAACAAAGTAATTAATCGAAGCAAACGGGCATAATGTTGCCCATAAAACCAAACAATCAATCGAAGCAGATGATTCCGTGAAAATAAATAAAATTATCCATAAGGTAATTTAATTATAACTAGAAGAAAAAACCGATAAATCTTTAAACAGAACTAAGCTATAAGTTATTATAGTAAATATAAAAAAGTAGGGCAGACGATGATAATTTCTTCTGTAACTAAAATCAAACGACACATTATTAAATACATTATATATGCTCCAACATTAAAGCTATATATTATTAATTTAAAAGAATTTCTACTCTTTTAACACGGGAACACACAACCACCATATGTTTGATACTATGTGTATCAAATTTATTCAATGATAATGTCCCAAATGTATTGTGTATTGCATTCCAAATGTGTCATCATTTTTGTTTATAAATATTCTTTTATAATAATTATGGTAAGAAATTATTTTGTGTAGTATGTTTTCAGTTTAATTTAATATGTATTTCTTATTTAACGAATAAAAAAAAAATGTTTGCAATAAATTTGCGTGTTGCGCTAAGATTAAATATTGCACAATGAAACTTCACACACAAGGGTTTGCGTCAAAGCACCTCTTAGAATCAATTGTGATCAAAGTTCAAGGATCTATTGTAATGTTACATCCCTTTCGGTTAATCTTTACGAAGATTTTTTTACACTCTCTCCCAGCTCTCCCTAAATTCGTTATCTATACCGGCACGATGAAAAAAGTATTTTTTATCTTGACGATTTTTTACGTTATGTACATTGTAACTTTGAAAACCGTACGTTTTATCTCTCTTATTTTAAAATAGGCTTGGAATAAAGAGGATTTGCAATTTTTTTCCTCAAGGTGATCAATCTTCCGAAAATATTTCCCTACTCTTGTAACGACAGTCCGTCATTGCTCTACTCTTGTGGCATATGTTTATAAAATATATTTTAAGCAATTATGGCTGAGCTCCAATTGAAGACGCAGGACAAACCAAAACTCTATTAATTACCACAGTTGAACAACTGAAATCGCATTCTTTCGAATCACCAACTTTACTCAACAATTCTAATTTATGATTTAAATATGAAACCTTGGCTTACCACTCGTTCAGAATTCGACAATTCTCTCTAATAGTAATTTCAAAGCTTAATACTTTAACTAGAATTTTATTCAATTCACGCAACTGATTTGATCAATCTATTTCAGTGACTGCGGTAGCCTCGTGGATATGGCAGTGGACTCGTGGCTGGCGGTCGAGTCGTAGGTTCGAACCTTGATATCATTAAGACTCGCCGTGTACCCTGGGTTGATGCACGTCAAATCTGTCGGGGCTCCTCCCGGTGACCGCGGTAGCCTAGTGGACATGATTTCGGATTCGTGGCCGGCGGTTATCTTTCAGTCGAGTGGCCGCTAAAGACCGCCGGGGCTGATGCACGTTAAATCTGTCGCCCGTTTGCGTGGCAAGGAAGTTAGGAGAGGGCGGTTACCAGTTCAGGTGTCATCCTCGTCACTTGACAGGTTCAAAATTACGATGTCCGTCGCCAATAGCCCTCGTGTTGCTTCTACTGCGACGTTAATAAAAAAAAACTAACTAATCTAAGTCATCCCGTTGGCGTGGTGGGGACATTAAGAGAGGGGGTACCAGCTCAGGTGTGGTCCTCGTCACTTGACCGATGTTCAAAATTACAAGTCTGCATCAATAGCCCTCGTTTTGCTTCTAGTACGACGCTAGTAAAACTATCAATCAATATGTTTCTTTTATATAGCATTATCTTTAATATATTTTGCTTTTTAACTTCATTTGATGTACCGAAGCCGCGGTAACCTAGTGGTAGCGGACTCGCGGCCGGCTGTTTTCATCATATCGTGGGTTCGAGCCTGGACTCCTCTGAAGACCCGCTGTGTATCTAAGGCTGATAAATGTTAAATCTGTCGAAGCGCTGTGTACTCCCATTGGCGTGGTGTGGATGTTAGGAAAGGGGGTGCCAACCCAAGTGTCATCCTCGTCATTTGACCGAGGACCGTCGCCAAAAACCCTCGAGTTGCTTTAGTGCGGCTTTAATAAAACCAAACCAAATCTTTTTTGCCCACTCACGTTTCATTTCCCCAAAAAAGTTTAAAAAAGAAAAGAAAAAAAAAATTTACAATTTTTCAAAAAAAAAAAAAAGATTGTGACAGTTTATGTTAACCAGAAAAATGAAATATAACTGAATTAACATAATATTAATAAAGATTTACGGAAAGTTATTTGATTAGAAAAAAAATGTACATACTTAACGAGCCAAGGACAAGAAACAAACTAAAAATAGTGCCTACTATTTTTCAGAGATAATTTAAATGTGCTTTTTAAAACAATAAATACAAAACTAGTAAAATAATATACAATTTCTTCAACTTAATTGAAACAATCTCTTTTAAAGCTCTATTTCTCCCCTCCCCCCCAATTTTTTTTTTTTATTCAATTCTCACAGACAAAATAATTCCATTTTGATATTATTTCTTAAAATGATTTGTATTTCCTAAACTAAAAATAAGCTCCACATCTCTATGATGTATTTTATTTCAAAACATTTAATTTGTTTAAAAAAATAGGATGAAAATTTGTAAAATTCTGCGGAAAATTTGTCGTTTTGGGTATACTCGTATTTTCAAAAGTTTGTTCCGCGTACTTGTTTTAACAGGTCAATTGAAAAGTCCCCGGCCTGCCATAGTAAAACACATTTTTTTGGCAAAATTAGTTTTTTTTATGCAACATAATGCCCTTCAAGGGTGATACACTGATTATAGTCACCCTTCAACTTTTCGTTACCATTTTTGTAGTACGATTTGTCCTTTGCTTCAAAATAGGCCTCAGTTTCGGCGATCACTTCTTCATTCGACGAAAATTTCTTCCCAACGAGCATTCTTTTGAGATCGGAGAACAGGAAATAGTCGCTGGGTTCCAGATCTGGAGAATACGGTGGATGAGGAAGCAATTCGAAGCCCAATTCATGGATTTTTGCCATCGTTTTCACTGACTTGTGCGATGTCTTGGTGAAGCAGCACTTTCTTTTTCTTCAAATGCGGCCGTTTTTCGGCGATTTCGTCCTTCAAACGGTCCAATAACGCTATGTAATAGTCGCTGTTGATGATCCTTCCTTTTTCAGGGTAGTCAATGAAAATTATTCCATGCGCATCCCAAAATACAGACACCATAACCTTGCCAGCCGACTGTTGCGTTTTCCCACGCTTTGGAGCGGGTTCATAGTGTGCAGTCCACTCGGATGACTGTCGATTGGACTTCGGAGTGAAATGATGGAGCCATGTTTCATCCATTGTCACATATCGACGCAAAAACTTGGGTTTATTACGCTTGATCATCTTCAAACACTGCTCCGAATTATCAACTCGTCGTTGTTTTTGGTCAAAAGTGAGCTCGCGCGGCACCCACTTTGCACAGAGCTTTCTCATACCCAAATATTCGTGAATGATATTAGCGACCGACGGTTTTCGTTCAGTCGCGGGTTCGATCCTTGGCCGCCAAAGACCCGCCGTGTAGCCGGGGCTGATGCACGTTAAATCTGTTCGGGGCCCAAAGTCCTCCCGTTGGCGTGGTGTGGATGTTTGGAGAGGGGGGTGCCAGCTCAGGTATCGTCCTCGTCACTTGACCGTGGTTCAAAATTACGAGGTCCGTCGCCAATAGCCCTCGTGTTGCTTCTAGTGCGACGTTAATAAAAACTAAACTAAAACTAATCGTGAATGATATGATGTACACGTTCAGTTGATATCTTTAGAGCGTCTGCTATTTCATTCAATTTCAATTTACGGTCATTCAAAATCATTTTGTGGATTTTTTTTAATGTTTTCGTCGGTAACAACCTCTTTTGGGCGTCCACTGCGTTCACCGTCTTCGATGCTCATTTCACCACGTCTAAACTTAGCATACCAATCCTTGATGGCTGATTTTCCTGGGGCAGTGTCCGGAAACTCGGCATCAAGCTAAGTTTTTGCTTCAACTGTATTTTTTCCCTTCAAAAAGCAATATTTTATCAACATGCGAAATTCCTTTTTATCCATTTTTTTCACAATAACAAAAGTTGCTTCATTCAAAATGCTATAATTCACAAACTAATGATCCGACAGCTGTCAAATTTATACACGCATCTTTTGAGTGTTAGGGCTAACTAAAAAACAAATGGATTTAATTCTAGTAGCGCCATCTATGTGTCAGGCTGGGGACTTTTCAATTGACCTGTTAATTCAAAATATTGAAGTTATTTCTCTCAACATGTCTAAAATGTCTTATGGCTTTCTGTTTGGAAAAGCACTTTTTGATTCAATATTGTCGATTTTTACTCATTAATTTCGATTTTGGTAAAGTCGAACCTTTTTAAGAGCAAAGAGGCTCTATCTTCTTTCAAAAATATAAAAAGTAAAAAAAATATATATATATAGCAGACTTCTTAAGTAATTTTACTAAAACATAGCTAAACATTGTTTAAGTTTTGTCATTGCTAGATAAGATATTCAGTTATATTTGCAATAAGGATCACTAACCAGACAATTGGAAAGCGTAATTGTTTCTATAGAATTTTACCAAAATAGAAAATATTTGGTTTAGTTTTGTTAACGTCGCACTAGAAGGCAAAATGAGGGCTATTGGGGACAGACCTCGTAATTTTGAACCTCGTTCAAGCGACGAGGGTGACTCCCGAGCTGGCCCCTCCCCCTAATAATTTCCACACCACGCCAATGGGAGGACAATGGCGCTACAAAGATTATTGAATTACAAAGGTGTAATTATATATGTTTTGTTTATTGCAATCAGAGTGAGTTTGTGTCTCGCGAATTGAAGTTTAGATAGATTGATTTTTATATCAAAAATTCATTTCCAAAACGTTTATGAAGATTTGGATCTTGCATTATCATGCTTTTTAGCATGGTGTTTCTGTTTTATTCCGGGCCTTACTTTTATCCACTCCCATTTATCATTCATGCGATATTAAATGGAGAGTTGAAGAAGAAATTGGAAACTAAACCAAAGAAAGTGAAGCCTAAATTTGTAACATATACACCAGAACCAACTGATCTGATGTGGTATGATGATGATAGTGAAGTTTTATTCGCGCAAGAGCCAGATGTGGCCATACTGCGCCAAACAAGATAAATCTGTGATCTAAACGTGAAAACAATGAAAAAAGATTGATCAACAAGAAGAGTCAAGTGAGAAAGTAAAGTTTATTCGCACAAGCGCCAGAAATGGCTATGCTGCGCCAAACAAGATTTAACTGTGGTCAGAAGAGAAGAAAATTGAAGAAAAGGTAACAATTGGTCGGCAAGAAGGAGGGTCGAAAATAGAGAAGGACCGCTAGGGTAACCCAGGGCTGTGTCACTCGTGTTTACTAAGGACAGTAAACCCCATAGGAAAGAAAATGATCACTAGGGTGCCTCAGGATCGTGATGCCCATACTTACCTATAGAAGGCAAGTCCCTGAGGTGTTCGGTTATACCCCGAGACGCTTGGTACCCATTTTAGTGACATGCATGAGCTACAGTGGGACTATTCTGTCATTCCCGGTCACCACACGAGTTTCTGATGTGGTATGAATCAATAAATATCAGCAAAGCATACAACTTGAAAATAATTCTCTCTCTTATGCATACACCAATAAACCTTTTTGCGGAAACGATTTTCTTCTTACGGGTCCTCCTGTTAAAGGATCTTTCCCAAAAACAGTTCTCTCCTCTTCATAAATATTTAAAAGCGCGAATCCAAATAAACTGAATGATTAAAACTGTCATTTTTTTTCAAAATTAATGTAAGACAAAAAAAATACCTCTTCAAAATCTAATATCAAAAAATCTTTGCGAAGGATATCAAACAAAACTTAGTGATTTGAAATATTGAATCTTCAAACTGACACCAATATATTGGAAATATTTTATTTTCATCAAAGAAAGCGTTTAACCAATACTAATTTGGTATATAAATACAGATACAAAGTTTGGTTATTAAATAACGAGAATGACGCTGTAAAAAGTTTTATTTTGACGTTATACATATTTACTTATTACCACCTTCAATACACACCCCTCCTCGAGGCACCCAAGTGATCTTTTTCTTTCCTAAGGGGTTTACTGTCTTTGGTAAACACGGGTGACGCACCCCCGGGTTACCCTAGCAACCCTTCTCGTTTTTCGACCCTCCTCCTTGTCAACCAAATTTGACTTTTTTCAATTTCTTCACGTCCAGATCACAGTTAAATCTTGTTTGACGCAGCATAGCCACATCTGGCTCTTGCGCCAATAACCTTCGCATTCATTTACACTCACTCACACACCTCTCCTCTAACCCTACAACGCTCCAGGCAAATCTTTCATTGTTTGAATCAGAGCAGAAAGTCTTCTTCTGTCAGCTCCTTCAGGACGCATACCGATTTCTCTTTCACAGCTTCAACCGACTCAAATCTTGCTCCTTTCAGTGCAGATTTCACCTTAGAAAACAGATAGAAGTCGCATCGCTCAAGATCCAGCGAATAAGGCGGATGTCTGACACTGGGATGCTGTATTAAGCTAGAAACCTCTTGACCGGCAATGTGGAATGGGCCGGCGCATTGTCTTGGTGGAAAAATTTGCCGTACGGATTATTTGTCAATTTCTACAATCCCAGCAATCGCACGAATACTTGACTGATGGTCAGATCGAACCAGATTACTGATTTTTTCGATCTTTCCACCTGCTTTTGAGCGCGAACAATCTTCTTGCCTTCTCGGTCATCTTAAAAACGCTTAAATCACACAAAAACACGTACACACGATAAATATTCATTGTCATGCACATCTAATAAATTATACGTCTCAGTAGCAGTTTTACTAAGTTTCATGCGAAATTTCACAATAATTCGTTGTTCACTTATCATTTTTCCGGCGAAACAAAAAATAACTCTGATTCGAACGATGGCTACGGGTATACGGATTTGTTTATAGAAACGAGAGGTTTTTGCATCCGAAAGAAACGGCCTCACGTTAAACAGCTGGCGTTTAGCGCATGCGTGCTTCTTTTGTTGAAACACGCCGCGGTAGCCTAGTGGTCAAGGTCGTGGACTCGCGACCTGCGGTTTTCGTTCAGTCGTGGGTTTGATCCTTGGCCGCCAAAGACCCACCTGTAGCAGGGGCTGATGCACGTTGAATCTGTTCGGGGCCCAAAGTCCTCCCGTTGGCGTGGTGTGGATGGTAGAAGGGGTGTGTGCCAGCTCAGGTGTCGTCCTCGTCACTTGACCGTTGTTCAAAATTATGAGGTCCGTCGCCAATAGCCCTCGAGTTGCTTCTAGTGCAACATTAATAAAAACTAAACTAATCTTCTGTTGAAGAATCAGTTTCTGGGTTTTTTCCGCCACATCTCGTATATGCTGTCCCAGATGTGTATACTCAGACACTCGTATATGCATCTTTCAAATGTGATGTGGCTACGCTAGCCTAGTGGTCATGGTTTCAGACTCGTGGCCAGCGGTTTTCGTTGAATCGCGGGCTCGAACCTTGGCCGCTAAAGACCGCCGTAAAGCCGGGGCTGGTGCACGTTAAATCTGTCGGCGACCAAAGTCCTCGAGGAAGTTAGGAGAGGGGATGCCAACTCAGGTGACATCCTCGTCACTCGACCGAAGTTCAAAATTACTAGGTCCGTCGCCAATAACCCTCGTATTGCTTTTAGTGCGACGTTAATAAAACTAAATTGAACTCAAATATGATATTTAGATTTACTTAAGACTGAATGGATGTAACGCCTTACGAAATATGTATCAAAATGCCTTTTTGAAGGTTTTGCTTCCTAATTTGATTGCATAGCTTGTGACGTTGGGCTATTCGCGATTTTCTCTTCTATAAATAATAATTGCTCCTGTACTGTATTGCAGACTATTAATAAAGATGACTTGTTTTCAGGACATCACATTTATTTGTGCACATCTTTTCAAACATAAATCAAATACACAATTTTACACAAGCACCATTTTTCAACGTTCGTCTTTACCTCATGGAGCCAAACTCAATTCTATTTCTTATATCCGTTGCCAGTAAATTATCTAAAATCAAAAATATGATCTGGTGTTGCCAAAAAAATATATCTTAATAAAGAATATTGAAAAAAAAAGTATCACTTTAAGTTTAAATCGTTTGCTTTTAAAAGTTGAATAGATAATATCTTAAAAAAAAAGCATCACATTAAGATTAAATCGTTTGTTTTTAAAAATTGAATATGTCACACTCCCTATACTTATAAATTACAATTTGGTGTGCGATTTATAAGAATAAGTTTAGAGTTTTGATTTTTACTTCCTTTGCTTACAGGTTTTGTAGAAAGTTTGTTGATGTCATCATCATCATTTAGTGTTTTAGTTGATACAGATTCGATTGATAAAATCATTCTTGATTAGTACCAGATAACATGTAATTTTTTTAAATTTTCAATCGTGAGAAACATCTCTTAGCAGATGATAAGATTAATAAATTTTTTAGAACAAAGACAAAATATGGATGCTGTTCAAAATAAAAAAACTTTTAATTAAATGTTGTAATATTACGATGGAAGACAAAACTACATGTTGAATTTTGATTTTATTGAATAAATCAATGGAATCAATATCGTTGTAATGTATATAATGATTAAAATCAAGAAGGAAATAAAAGGTTTTTAAGTTAAACTTTTTGTAAATTAAAAAAAAAAAAAAAAAATTACAAACACGAACATATATTCTAATGCCTGTTTATTTAATGCGTGATTTGGCTTTTGCTTATACATTAATTACTTCAGAAAAATTACAATTTTTTGCAATTTCTTTTTCGATGCTCAATACAGCAAGTGCATTTAAACGTTCTACACACATGCTTCACTAAAAAGTTCAGCTCAGATGGAGACACTTGGTAAGAATCAAATAACGAAAACTAACCATTCGCATCATCAAGAATTAGTTTGAGAAGATTGTCTAAAGTCATTTGGTCTTATTAACGTCGCACTAAAAGGAACACGAGGTCTATTGGTGACGGTCCTCGTAATTTTGAATCTCGATCAAGTGGCAAGGACGACACTTGAGCCTGCACCCCTCTCCCTTAATTTCCACACTACACCAACAGGAGGACTTTGGGCCCTGACAGATTTAACGTGCATCAGCCCCGGCTACACGACAGGTATTTTGTGGCATCAAGGCTCGAGCCCCCGACTCAACGAAAACCGCAGAAGTGAGTCCGATGCCTTAACCACTAGGCTACCGCGGCCTGTCGAAATTCATAAATAAATAAATTCATAAGTTTATAATAAAATGAACTTTACGTCATACTGACAACGATAGGAATATTGTGATGATGTGCAAAATGTCGTCCGTGTGCAATGTATATTATTCAAGTTTTTAATTATGCATAGCATCCGCCGCACCCCCCAGATGGCCGGCCCTGCTTTGGGAAACTTCTAAACGATGTCCGCTTTCAAACTATCTCACCCAAAATAAAGCAACTTTTCAAATATCGTTTGTAGAAAGTTCGAGGAAGCAAGAAGTAAAAGAGACGAGTAAACGAAATTAAAATGGGACCTGAATTAAGGACATGAACATCTCAAAAAATAATTATGGAAATAAAGGTGAGATATATTTTCCCTGTTAGTGGAATATAAATTATAACTATGTATAAAAGAATTACAAAATATACATTAAGTAATAAAGAACACTTTTGTGCGTTGAACATTCTTCTGCCAAATTATTCTAAACACTAAGGTAAAATTTTCACTTATTAGTTATTACTAATTCGTGAAAACTATTTGTAATTAATGAAATGCGTAAAAAGTGAAGAGATTGCGAATCATCAATTAACCGTGAGGCTTAAAAGTAAACCAAATGATTATTACTGATTGTTTTTAAGCGTTAAAAAACTATCAGACACGGTACATTAAATTTTTTTTGTACAATGACATTATATATATGTGCGTGTGTGCTCCCTTGAAACATCCCTTATGTCTTCTACTAATAAAGGTAACCACAATTGGCCGAGTATTCTTTTTATTAACTGTTCATCGCGAGAGAGGCCATTTTGGGTACAATTTAATATTACCTCGATAACAGAAGAGCAAAACAGATTGCCTGGATTTTTAACACTGAGCATCACAGTTTTACTCTCCTGCACTGGCGACGCGCAAAGAGAGGGCCTTTTCGCTGTGCACCCATACAATAGGGATTTTCTAGGGACATTTTGTCGTGTGATATGATTTCATAGTTCTAGAGAGAGGGATTCTCAGGGATTTCCACAATAGACAAAGAGTCTAGTAAGTCTGATATATTTACGATCTCGGGAAAGCGGATTAAGCAAACTTTAGGAGCACGTGATCTTATTAGATCCTTTTATTTATTAATAAAAGGATAATTTGGAATTGGATCAGGAAATAAAAATGAACTCTTACTTTTGAACTAAAGAATGGGACAGGAGAGAAAATTAAATTATTATTAAGAGAAATTATTAAATTAAATTTAAATTACAAAGAATATATATATATTAGTAACATAGGAGTCGAAAGAAATATTTATGAAACAAAGTGACTAGAATTTGGAATGACTCGGACGAATTTCCTAATCTCCATTGAGCTCTCTGAAATAAATTTTAAAAGATGTTAAATTCTCCAGATAACATCCTGTGCAATAAAAACATGCACATTTTGATGCGATTTGAATTCTGATTCGAAACAATTCGACTGTCAAGAATTTCCTAACAGCAAGATCCGGTTATTGAAAAGCAAAAATGTATACATTCGAATTCCTAAGCCTTATCTAACGAGTTCTGCACAATCGGATCACTTCTAAGCAGTTCCGAGACATTAATATTTTTCAAAATTCATTCAAATCGTTGATAACGGAAACCAGATAAGAAGAAAGAAAATACAAACCACATGGAATATATTCTCTAAAAATAACCAAAGCATGTTCTCGAATAAAATTCTACGCATTTGTTCAACTGCTATTGTTCCTCGTGACAAAGCAACCTTTATACATACCTCTTCATTTCCATACCAAACGCTGGCTCAAAGTGCGTAATTGATTAAAAATGTAAAGAAAGAAACTGGAGACAAGAATAAGCTGTTCTTTATTCGAACACATAACACTTGTTTCTGTCGTTCAGTTCTGCATTCTTCGTGTTGAATGGCGATTCGTATCCTTGGCTGCCAAACAACGACCTTGGTTAAGTTTAATAACACGATTATGAGTTCAGGAAACAGAAGGCTTTCTCTTCGATATTAATGACTTTTCTAATTATATATTATTCATATCGTTAAAAATATTTTACAGATATATCAAAATGTTAAAAATGAAAAGGAAAAACTGTCATTCAGTTTCCATGGCAATTCGAGAAATAGGTTTAAGAAATATTGGAATTACTAATTATTTAAAATGCTATCTTTCGAATGATAACGCGTTAACGATTCTAAACACAAAATGGAAAAATAACACTTGTAAGCTATTTGAATGATAAAAAGAAAACGTGCTGTGTTTCCAATGCGCTAAGCAAATGTATCAGATACACATACTATAATTGCAGTTAGCTTTGGTCTTATATATATATATATATATATATACATATAAATCACTCTCTATATATATAGATAACTCTTCTGATTTAACACTATATATATAGTGTTAAATAAACAAAATATCAAAAAAAAAAAAAAATTTATAAAAACTTAAAAATTTTTTTGGAAAATACAAAAAGGAGAATAATATACTTTTTGTTGTAACAGCCATTAAACTGTTAAGCTGGATTATTCCAGAATTATTGGCCCAACTATCCCCGTCAACAAAATATATTATTAAAAAATGGTGAAAACACAAAAAAATAAATAGATAAATTAAACAAATTTTAAAAATTTAAATCCGGATAAAAAATTTAAAAAGCACAATGAAATGAAAAATATATTTTTTAAAAAAAAACCAATAACAAAAATCTAAAAATAAAAAAACTAAAAAGGTTTCAAAAAGAAAAAGACTTCAAAAAACCAATAGTAAAAATCAAAAAGCCAAAAGATAAAATCAAAAACGAAAAACCTTAAGAGAAAAGTCAAGATCAAAAACATAAATGTGCAAGTGCAATTAACAATATATAGCTGTATTTACATTTGTAAGTCAAATACTTTAAGTACATTTTGTATAAAATGTATTGCATTTACAGGTATAACTTTTAAAATTTATAGGTTACTTATAAACATAACATTTTATATACTGAACACAATGATGAGAGCTTAACAATTAAATTTAATGAAACTTAAATATTTTTAAATTTAATGGTTCAAATTTTCCAGAATTTTTATACAAATATTGTGTAATGCTTAAATTTTGTGAGTGTTTATTATAGAAAAGTTACGTTTATTGTATAGAAAATAATCTTATATTTTATAGTGTGGAAAATATCAGCCCTATGGATAAAGTAGATTTTGAGGGAAGGGCACTAGAATCCTGAAAAAAAAAAACCATTTTGAGGAAATAGCAAATGCACATGTTTCTTTTTCTATAGAAAATGGAAATTTTAGAACATTCCGTTTAAAAATGAAAATTTAGAAAACGATTCTATCAATAAAATTCTCATAAATAATACATCTACGGAATCAACTAAGAGCCTTCTATTTTTTTAACAATGGCCGGGGTAGCCTTCTTGTTATGGTCAAAGAATCGCGATCGGCGGTTATCGCCACTTGATACCACTGAAGACCCATCGTGTAGTCGGGGTTGATGCATTTTAAATCTGTCGATGTTGAAAGTCCTCCCGTTGGCGGAGAGTGGAAATTAGGGGAAGGAGGTGCCATCATCACTTCACAGAAGTTCAAAACTATGAGATCTGTTGCCTAAAGCCCTCGTGTTGCTTCTCAGTGCGACGTTAATAAAACTAATTGAAACTATTGATAAATAAATTTTAGTTATTCATTCCTTCTTATTACTTATAGCCAATTTGGGTGCCAGAAGTAACAACATCTTGATGGTCTTTTCACAGAGTTTATTTTCATTCAAATAATTTTAAATAACAGGAGACAAATTCCGCGAAAACATATTATATCGGCTGCAGGCCTAGAGCTGCCGATAGCGAACAACACCAAAAAGGGCTCATGGAAAGCTAGCACAATCTTGTACGTAATTTTCCAACTTTTTTTTTTTCTTTAAAAATGAACAAATTGAAAGCACCTTATCAATACAATCTTTTAAATACCTTCATATTTCTAAAAAATCATTTGCGTTCTATGAAATATTTCGCGCGATATATTATGAAAATTGATTCCATCTCATGATGCATGCAAAATTATCAACTCACGTGAAAATCTTTCATTAAAATAAAATGGTTGATAAGATAATGCTCCAGCACCTGAGCCTTTCGGCCCTTAATCTCCATATCAGGGAGCACACAAGACAACGGCCTTTTCCAGTCCAGAACTGCGTTTTGCTTATAGAATATTTGGATTAGAGTAATTTTTATTTATAGTTTCACATTAAATGTATGAGAAAAATTAAAAATTTAAATCATAATTTAAAGTTGTGATTGAGAAAATTCAGGGTGAGGATTGAGTTTATCGTTAAGTTTATTGAGATGAAGAGCAGGTGTGTGTGGGGGGGGTGAAGGTGACATTTCAGCCGACCAATGGGGTTGCTTCCTTTCATGAGTGGTGGTTTAATCGAAAAGATTTTTAGAGTGTGTTTGCTGGAAGTAGTGAGCAGGAGAGAAAATGTTGCGATTCATTAAAATAAGACTCGTTAATAAAATTAATTTTTTTTATATCAGTATTCCACGTGTTTTTTTTTTTTTTTTTTACATTTGAGTGGCAGCTAGTTCCACTCACGAAGACCACGTGATTACACGGATTCTCAACACTAATCAATCAATCTATTTTTTAACAGCAACAGAAAAAAAAAGCACAAATTGGAGCATTTTAGTGTCTCGGTTACTTTAATAAAATCATGCATTTTACTTGCCTCTTTGACTTATCTAAAGTAAAAACCAAATATGGAAGAAATAATTCTCTTTTAGATATACCTGACAAAAACCTAGACGGGAGGCGGTGGCTGCTTTTCGTCTATTTACCGGACATGATTCCCTTGCTACCCATTTGTATCGCATTGGCTGCCTTCTCCCTGAGTGACAAAAGAAATGAGCTTATGGACAAATATCGCGTACCTGAGGAACTCTCCACAGAAATACGGAATCATCGAGATATTGGGAAGCGAGAGGACTTTTTGGGGGATGACTTCCTGTTATCTTCAGAACCCTAGCCATTGAAAATAATAATAATAATAATAAAACTTACCTCTTTGTGTGCAGTTTTTGATTTATTGCAAAGTATTCCCACCTATTACGTAATAAAAAAAAGGAATCTTTTACAGAAGACTGGCCTTCAAAAAAAAAAAAAAAAAAAAAATACTTCGAATTTCATACACGTAGCTTCTGCTACTCAAGGTAAGGGTTTTTCCTGGTCCTCTTCATTCCGAATACTCCACCCTCAATTTGGTTCCTCGCCATTTGAGCAATGATATCCGCTTCGATTATCTCACCGCTCATCGAAGCCCAAGCCCTAGTCCTCAGGAAAGATTTGCCGAATTAGAAATAACCTCTATCCAGTTGTCGAATGTGGATTCAGAATCAGTTTCATCTAAGTTTTCTCGTTTGTATTTACCATTCCAGTTATTTCCTTTACAAATCAGATTATGACTCTCCGAATCTCCCAAGAGGAATTTTTAAGCTGGAAATTCTGGAGAACTGTTTTTGCGGTTGTTATATAAATGGAATCGCACGAAAAAAAAAATACGCCAAAAAATAGCCAAATTAAAATTCGAATTAGCCATATTTTTTTTCAATGTTTTAAAGCAAAATTCTAGGGACTAGAGGGGAAAAAATTAGTATTATCCAAACATTTATAATAATAAAAATGCGACTATAAGTAATTTTTATGTATATCAAATACACAAATTTAATCGGTTTTTACTCCCTGTCTCTCATATACATATACACACACAGGGTTATTCAAAACGAATCATCCGATTTCAAAATGCTATATTTTCATAAGTAAACGATACTGAATAAGTAACACACGTATGTAAAGGGAAAATATGAAGGTTTCTCTTTACAAGTGTTCGATACAGCTTTCTTTAGTTATACATATAATAACAATTTAATAAGCAAATCAGAGGTACTTGACTGTACATCAGGAGAAATCAATTGCTTAAGTTCACATAAATTTGTGGGTGATGGTGGCGCATACACTTTATCTTTTACAAACCCCCAAAGAAAGAAATTGCATGGAGCAATATTAGGTGATTTGGGTGGCTAGCTGTGTAACATCCAGTCATTTGGTCAACTTTGATCGATCCAGCTGTGAGGTATTTTCCTGAAAGCTTCTGAAACAGCTTTCGTGAAATACCTTCACGAATATTGTTTACAATTTAAAACTTCCACATATTCAATTTGTATTATTTATTATTCTGTGTCGTTTATATTTGAAAATAATAAATTTTGAAATCAGATGATTCATTTTGATTGATCGGTTGGTTTTATTTACATCGCACTAAAAGTAACACGATGGCTCGTGATTTTGAACCTCGGTCAAGTTACGAGGACAACAAATGGGCTAGCACCCCCTCCCGTAACTTACACCCTACGTCTACGGGAGGACTTTGGGCCCCCGACAAATTTAACGTGCATCAGCCCCGGCTACACGGCGGGCCTTTAGTGGCGGCTAGGATCAAACCTGCGACTTGTCGAAAACTATCGGCTGCAAACCCATGACCATGACCGCGGCCACCGATTCATTTTGAATAATCCTGTGTATGTGCATATATAACACATGGATCAATAAGTCCCGAGACTAACTATGTAAACAACATTTTTTTTGCAAAATTTTTTTTTATTCATCAACATAATCACCTTTTAGGGTGATACAATCGTTCCAACGCTTTTCCAATTTTTCAATACCATGTTTATAAAAAAAATTATCTTACGCTTCAAAATAAGCTTCAGTTTCAGCGATGACCTCCTCATTTGAGCCAAATCTTTTTCTCTGGAGCATTTTTTTAAGATCAGTAAAGAGCTAGTAGTCACTGGTGGCTAAATCTGGCGAGTATGGGGGGGTGGGGAAGCAGATCAAAGCCCAATTCGTTCAATTTTGCCATTGTTTTCATCGACTTGTGGCAGGGTGCATTGTCTTGGTGTAAAAGGATTTTTTTCTCTGCATGTGCGGTCGTTTTTTTGCGATTTCCTCCTTCAAACGCACCAGCAAGTCAATATAATAATCACTGTTGATCGATTTACCTTTTTCGAGGTAGTCAATGAAAATCACGCCATGCGTATCAAAAAAAACTGACGCCATGACATTGCCAGCTGACTGCTGCGTTTTCGGACGCTTCGGACGGCTTTCGCCAGCTGTGCGCCACTCAGATGACTGCTGCTTCGACTCTGGAGTGTAGTGATGTATCCATGTTTCGTCCATGGTCACGTAACGATGCAAGAAATCTTTTTTGTTGCGAGTAAATAGAGATAAACAGCTTTCTGAATCATCGACTCGTTGCTGTTTTTGTTCCATCGAAAGCAATCGCGGCACCCACTTGGAAAAAACCTTTTTCATGCTCAATTTTTCATGAAGGATAGTAAATACACTTCCATATGATATCTGTGTCATCTCAGCAATCTCACGGAGCTTCACTTTACGATCTTTCATTATAATTTTTGTCACTTCACTCACATTTTCCGGTGTAACGGCTTCCACAGGTCTACCCGAGCGTTCCGCGTTATTTGTGTCGGTACGACCACGTTTAAACTCGGCAAACCACCGACAAATCGTTGCTTTTGATGGACAAGAGTCCGGGTAACATTTTTTCAATCCATTGTTTCGCTTGCACGGTGTTTTTACCCATTAAAAAACAATGTTTTATCAGAACACGAAACTCGGTTTTTTCCATTTTTTAAACAAACTACAAAACGACTTTACTCCAACCTCGATAACTCAGCTGTTTCTGGTCCGATCGACTTAAAATTTTGACGCGTTTCAAGCAAAGGTTACTACTCTAGAAAGACCTGGTTACTGGTTTACTACGAGCGCCATCTCTGGGTTAGTCTCGGGAGTTATTGATTGATGTGTTATATATATATATATGACAGAGAGAAGTGGTAAAAAGATTACATTTGTTTATTTGATACACATACAAATTACAAATAGTCTTTTTTTATAAAACTAAATTGTGGATAACACGAATTTCCCCCCGGTATATATAATTCTACATGTAACTATATTTTCGAAAATACTAATATTTCCCCCGGTATCTGGAATATATACATCGCCCACGGTAAGAAATGACGACGCGTAAAATAACTCGCGCTCAATACTTTCCATTATTATTCATTATGTTATGTCTTATCACATTTAAACAGCTTAATTTTTGTCCACAGATATCTGCTTCTAAATATAGCCGAAACTAAAAAGAAATGTTGGCACTATTCATGCAGCGTTGAGATTATTCAAGTTGGGCTTAATTCTATCGTTGTCTGATAAACGTCTGCCCACGCGCCTTTTGTTGCACAAAGTTTTAAGCAATAAATGCGTGAAACCATCCAAGCTTCTTCTTAGAAGATGTCACCTTGATAAAACAGATAGAAATCTGTAATTCTTTCAAACCCTGAAAGAAAGACTTCAGAAGAGTCTACGGTGAACAGCATGTTCGCGTCAAAAAGAGACGATGATGGTTTTCAGGCGTCTTTCAATAACTCACTAATTATAGCAAAATCAGGCAAGCTGTCGGAGAAACGCTAATCCTGCAAAAGGTTGAAGAAGTTTTAAAAACTGTTTGACACAGACCGGCATGTGATATACTCAAAAGAATTCTTATACATTTAAACAAGTCAACTTTAACTGACAATGAATCACTTTTATCGGCATTATCTGTATATTCGTTATGTATACCAAGAAATCCATGATCGCGTGAACTTCGACAACAGGCATTAAAGACGAATCAATGTTCAGTGTTTTGAGGGATTATTTCATGGAAAAAGGGATCTTTTTTAATCAAATATAATGCCAGCAATGGCAAATGGAGCACCTGCCCTATTTGTGTGCTATCATAATTTTATAAATCATTTTAAAAAATATATATCCGGGATGTTTGCAATTCACTGTATCCGTCGAGTTGCTAAAAATCTGAGAGGCAGATTTTATCAATCTCTTCATTTCGTCTCCTAAATGCGGTAAACAAAATTCGGAGCAATGCGTTATTAAAAAGTTTTTCTGAATTTCACTTGGTGTGTGTGTGTGTCATCAAATTTTCGATCGTTAATTTAACCAACTTCCCATCAAGCTAGAGCTTTGAAATTTTGGGAATCGTTCGTACTCGCCTAACAATGCAATATTTAGACGTTTGCGACAAGTTTTAACTAATATTTCAATAATTTTAATAAGTCAAAATATTCTTTCCTCTCGGCGCTTTTAGGATTGAGGAAAAATTTCTTTTCCTCTCTGGGAACACCGGGCACTCCCCACGCCGCATGAGGTGTCGTAAAACTTTTGTACTCACAAAGGGGAGATACTATCTCCGAGATAGTAAGGGTTGCTGACTTTTAGTCAGAAACCATTCGCAAGAAAGAAAGTTTCCAATATTTGGCGTCATGTCTTATCACAATAATTTTTTTCTGAATTCTGGTACCCATTTGTTTTTTAATAGAAGGACTTACAAACTTTCAAATGCATGTTTTGATTTTATGAGTATTATGAATTTTTTAATACGCTCACAAATGTCTCTTTTTAAGTTTAAAGTTAAAAATAACTAACAGTTTTAACTAATATTTCAATAATATTCTTTAATAAACTTTGCCACCATATAAAAACGTTGTTTTTAAAAACGTTGGTTTTTATATCGAATTATTTTTTATTATTTGCGCAATTGTGTGAACAAAAATACGAGCACTTTCATGGATTATATTCCTTCGCATTGGCATACGCTGGCCTGGCTGTCAAAAGATTTATGTTTGACAGGATTTTTTTAAACTTCTTGAGGGGGGAAAAGTCTTATTACTGCTTAGAGTGTTTACAAGCACAAGATCTCATAAAAATATTATTATTAATAATAATAATTAAAGTAACCGTACACCTTTAAAACGTCCTTTTTGTCAAAATGTTCGATTTTCTAATTTTAAAGTTAGTTTAAAATGTAAACTTTTTTCTTTCTAAAGGAGTTTGAATTTTGCTTGTACCTTATTTAGAACTTAAGTTACGGGGATTTGAATTTTACTCGGAAGCTAATTTTTAACTGCATTTGAAAGTTTGTTTTTGATTTTTCTCAAAATGAGTTTTCTCGACATATTTACATATGGCAACGTAGATATCAGAAAAAGTCATAAACCAAATTAATTAAAATTTTGCAAGTATCTTCCTTATATTGTTTTTAAGAACCTCTACTACTTTTACGGTTGTAAAATTGATATGCTTTTAGTAACAAAGGTGTAAATCATGTATTGTTATAAATTTTTTTTTAATTTTTCATTGTTGTTTGACTCGAAACGCAATAAAAATTGTAGTAATATGATTTTCATCATGAATGTAGTACCAGTTCCAAAAAATGTTATGATGAATAAAATAAAATTTACAGAATAATGATATTTTTGTTTACTTTTGAGTTATGAGAGTTATTCTAATAATCAATCAAGTGCTATTTTCATCATGTTTTCCACTACAAATTTCTTTTTGAATTAAAAGCAGATTATTAAATGTGTGTGTGTGTTTTTTTATAGTTTTAAGTCATATTTTAGCATTGAAAATATTTTCATAACAAATATCAATGTATTTCAAAAAATTTTCTTCCAAGGTGTACCGATACCTTAAATGGAATCCAGATATTATTTATTTAACAGGTTTGTTTACTCAATTTAATCAGGTTAACTCAGTTACAAAGTGACGATTTAAATTTTATAAAAATCTAATCCATCATTGCAGCGTTTCTTGCCAGAATTAATCTAACAAAGCTCAACATTGGATGGTGGAAATTTTCCCACTTTTCCAATTAGTCACAAACAAATTGCCTAGATGAGGACGTTTCGGCCTACATTTAAAAATGCCTTTTCACACAAACTTTAAAATCAAGTTTGAGGACGTTTTGACTATGCGGCTGCCACAGAGCGTGGAATATTAATCCGTACAGTTACATTGGAGAATCGGATGTCAGTTTCAAGAACTAATGGGAATAATCACAAACGAAAAACTCAAGGTACTGTTTAAAAAACGATGTCAGCGATTCTGGCTTCAGAGATACATACCAGTTTTTCTGAAGCCAGAATTATCTCTAACAAGGTTTTATAATAGCTCTTTCATCCTCGCGGAAAGGGGTTTCAGTGCGGTTTCTAATATTCTTACCAAAGAGAGAGAGAAAGAAAGAAAGAAACAGATTGGAAAACACCAAAAGAAGAGATTGAAAGTTAAGGATATATAATTTAAAGCCAAACGTTAATAATATGCTACTTAAAGCATCAGGTTACGTCATCTAATTAAAAGTCCTGATTTTTTTTATATGGATATTTTAGATTTGCATTTTGTGCCATTTTAATCAATAAAGGTATACAAATAAATGCTGTAAGCTTTTTCTTTATTTTAAAAAAAATGTTCTACTCTACAGTAAAACCACTCAGTCTTTGTTGAATTTCACCAAACAGTAAATACTAATTAAGTAACTTTTCATCCCAGCACAGGTAAGTTCCACAATTGTCACACGACATTTCCGTAAATTTTGTTTAATCTGAGTGAAAAAAAACGCCTCTTTGAAGCGCCTTAGGTGAAACTTTACCCTCGGTAACTGTTTAGAACGCTGGGTATAAATAATACACTGCCTGACTGTTTTGGAACCGCTTTGGGTGAAACTTTACACTCGGTTTCACTCAGTTTTGGAACACTAGTGTATAAGTATTACTCGTACACTACTGCATGAATGTTTTGGAACAACCCTTAGGAAGGGGCCTACGAAAAACAGAAATATTCGCAAGTGGGGTACGGGGCAAAAAGTTTTGGTATAAAGCAAAGCCCCCTTTTCTTTAAAGGGGCCTGGGTGCATGAAATCTTAAAAATTTTTGACCTTAAATATTTTGTAAAGTAAAAAAAAAATTAAAATCATGAGCATTTATATGCTCATTTAATGCATGATTTTGTTTTTGCTAATACATTAATTACTTCAGAAAAAGTGCAATTCCTTTTTCAATACTTAATACTTATTTAGTATGAATTGCAAGTGCATTTAAGCATTCTGCACGCAAGCTTGACCGATTATAATTCTTTATTAATTTTAATTTGCTGAAAGAGCGCTCAGCACTTGCTATAGTAACTGGCAACGTACAGAAAAGTTTAAACACACTTAATATATTTAGAAATAATTCGATATAAAAACCAACGTTTTTATATGGTGGCAAAGTTTATTAGAGAAAATTATTGAAATATTAGTTAAAACTGTTAGTTATTTTTAATTTTAAAATTCACTTAAAAAGAGACATTTGTGAGAGTATTAAAAAATTCATAATACTCATAAAATCAATACATGTATTTGAAAGTTTGTAAGTCATTCTATTAAAAAAGAATAGTGAAAATGACATCCTGATCCACGAACAGCATGGATTCGTTCCAGAGCTCTCCACATCACACCTACTACTCAGAGTGGTGGAACTAGTTAAAACTGGATTCTACAAAGGACAACTCACAGGTGCAGTTTTCCTTGATATTCAGAAAGCATTCGACCGGGTCTGGCATACTGGTCTACTTTATAAACTAATAAAAATTAATACACCCCCCCACACCTAATCAAAATTATCAAATCTTATTTAGAAAATCGAAATTTCTCTGTCATCATCAATGGAACCTACTCTTCACCAAGAAATATCGCAGCAGGAGTCCCGCAAGGAGGAATTTTATCGCCGACCCTCTTCAACTACTTCGTGAACGACATCCCAAAACACCCAGACACAACTCTCTGCGTGTACGCAGATGACACTGCGATACTAGCACGTCACTACTTCCCGAAAAACATAGGCCAAGCACTAAACAACCACCTCAAAGACTTAGAAGTATGGTACTCAACTTGGAAAATAGCCCTGAATGTTTCCAAGACAGAGGCCGTCTTCTTTAATAAAAATAATAGAAACATTGAACCTGACATATATTTAAACAATAACAAAATCCCCTGGTCCGGGTCCACAAAATACCTCGGTGTTACGTTAGATAAGAAACTCACTTTCAAACAACACATAATACTAATTAAGCAGCAATATAAAGCAGCAGTCAGAAAATTTTTTCCCCTTCTCGCGAGAGACTCTACATTAAATAGAACCAATAAGATGCTTATCTATGCACTGATGCTTAGACCTATCCTGACTTACGCCTCCCCTGTCTGGGCCCACTGTGCACCAACTACTATGGATATCCTAGAAAGCTCTCAATCCAGCATACTACGAACAATAGCAAAAGCACACTGGTACATGCGCACTGCTATCAGAAATTCATTAAATTTCCCAACCCTCAAGCAATTCATCAAAAAACTAGCGAAAAACTTCTACAATAAAATCGATATCTCCACCAACAGAACCATTCAGGCAATAGAGAAATATACTCCAATCAATAACAATCAACTTCTGCACAGACCACGCGAAATACTACTTGATTAATTCTCAATTTCTCTTCATCATCATTTTCCTACACCATTTCCTGCCAAAATCTACTTCAAAATGACATGCATAATCAAAAGCCAATAGGAGCGCACTCAGCAACCAATAGGAACGCTCCCTCTCCACACTAAAGAACCAACTTCAATTTCTTCTTAACCAGACATGAGGAATAAGTCAGGATACTTCTACCAACGCCCCTAGTATTAGCCTCACTTAACAGTATTAATAATCAATAGCATTTATTTAAAAAATAAAATGGACTACTCAGATTCTAATATCTAATAACTTAAATTTAAATCTTAAAAATTTACTGATTCATAGTTATTATAACTTTTAATTTTAATTGTAAAATTAATAACTAAGCATTGCTCGTTTAACTTTTTTTTTTACTCTGGCAATTCATTATTTTTGAATTAACTTCTGGGCAAGCTGAAAACCAAAGTTCTGTCTTACCTCCAACTAATTAATTAAAACTGGGGATTAAAGCCCGTGAGGGTTATGCACCCCAATATAAAGTCACGTTCCTTCCTTCCTAAAAGCGCCGAGAGGAAAGAATATTTTGACTTGTTAAAATTATTGAAATATTAGATAAAACTTGTCGCAAACGTCTAAATATTGCATTGTTAGGCGAGTACGAACGATTCCCAAAATTTCAAAGCTCTAGCTTGATGGGAAGTTGGTTAAATTAACGATCGAAAATTTGATGACACACACACACACCAAGTGAAATTCAGAAAAACGTTGTAATAACTCACTATAATTATTATTTAGTATATATTGCAATATGTCTTGTGCGTTATTTACATCCCTTTCATTCGAAATCAAATCTCGTTGCAAAACAATTTCCTGGATTAGGTTTTCATCTGCATCTTTGTTATAAAACCTCACAAAGTTGTTGGAATATTTTTTTAGGTTTTTTTTTTTTTTTATATCAGAGATTAATCTGAAATAAGAAATAATATTTAATATTCTTTTAAATCTGCTATTTGTACATTAACAGTATCAATTACAGTGTTAAAAATAACATCTAAATTTCTCCATCGGGTCTTCTTCTGCCATTTCGGAATATAATCTTATTCTTTGTCGAACTCTTTTTTCAGGAAAATGCTCTGAAATATTAAAATTACGTGTTCACACTTTTGCTCAAATATGTTAAGTTTTGGATTTCCGTTTTATTTATTTATTTGACTAAATTAAAATAAGAGTCAAAAACAATTGTTTTTGCTTAAAATAGCAGATTCAATTGATTTGATATTTTGTTAATCGCGTTTTTTTCTTTTCTTTGGGGGGGTGTCAATCATTAATGAGCATGATATTGCAAAAAATAAACTTTCAAGAAAGTAACAACAATAATTATGTGAAATCAGTTTATTATATCATGTGTTCATACATATAAGCTACAAGAATGCTTATGGAAGAAAAAACCAACCTAATTTTCTGTTTGAAATACAAATTCATAAAGTGGTCCCAGAAATCAAATTATAAATTTTCATTTCAATTAACATTCAGAGTAATATCATTCAACGAATGAGCAAATTTATAAAATAATTAAAATTATCAAAATTTTATTCCTAATGATAGATACACATATCTCTACAAAGAAGTATGAGAAATGTAAGTATATATATATATATAACTGTATACTCTTATTTAAACTACTAATACTTTGACAGATAAAATGGGTTTTAAAACTATTATAAACACTTGATATACTCTCGCCGTCAATAAAATTACATTTTTATAGGAACAACTCATCATGTCTTTTCTATAACACATCCTTATACATAGTTGAGTCATTAAATTTCAATGAAATTCACAAATGCATGCACCATAATAAACTATTACTACACAAAGGTAAAATGAGATCCTGCATAATTCACTAGAAGATTAATTTCCCAATTTCATAGTTTTATAACAAATCAAAATTATAGAATAAAAAAAAAATCTTTATTTTCATATACAATACTATAACACGATAGTACATAAATAATACACAATAAATACATAGAAATAAAAATATTTCACACACAATATCACATTTCATGCACAGTCATCCGGAGGCAAATGGACTTCCGGATAAGGCTCTCTCGGTGATGGATGAGGGGGTAAGAGATAAATCTCATCATAGTCACCATCCACAGCAACTCTTTCCGCAGCGGCACTATTCGTGGATGCCGATGCCTCCAGACCATCTGCCGCCAGATTGGTAATAGACTTACTTCTGACACACTGGAAATCAACATGGCGGCTTTTGGCCTCCTCCTTTTCCCACGACATGCGCAGGAACGGCCTTTGGACATAATTATAGATCACATCGGCCCTCCCGCCTGGACGGCATTTCACCTTTTCTTTGTGAGTGGGGTAACCTTCAATGCCCAATCTGATTTTTTTCAATCCACGCTCCTTCAGGACCTTCTTCGCAACGTCGCGGTTTTCAATGTACTTGAAAAATCGATACATCTCTGTGCTGTATACGATCTGCGAATGTTCCTCTCCCGTCTGGGGAGGATAATCTTCATCCCAATCGACCACGTCATCATCGAGCAGCACAACGATCTGGCATTCGCGATCACCTCTCTGAGCTGATGCCACCATCACAGGTAGTATGAGCTCTTCCAAGAAGTTTTCAAACTGTCTTTGAGCTCCTTCGTTGGACAATTCGTGCAGGAAGCCTCTCAGGTTGTGACACCGGATGGTTTTCGCGTCAAATGGAATCAGAAGATAATCGCAAGCATCTCGCAACTCCGTGACCGAAACATTGGGAGGACAGCGAATGACGCCCGTTTTATAGTATTCCAAAATAGCTCTAAAAACCAATGCGGAAATTCCTTCTGCGACTTCGAATTCGCCCCTCTCATTGGGACGAGTTATGTTATTCTCCAGAGAAGAGCCAAACATTCGCCCCAGCATGGTATCGGGATAATCAGCAAACAGGGCAGGGTCTACCACTATGCGAGTGTTTTCCACCACTAACGTTATCCGTTCTTCACTGGTGACTACGCCTTGAATGGCAGAAGCTGCAGAACTGGGCGATGACATTGGTTTTGGAACTATCAGAAATTCCTATACACCACAAACAGTCCCTGAAAGAGAAGTCATATGATATCAACCTTAATATTTATGGGGGAAAAAAAAAACACCACTATGATCAAGGTCATATTGACTTTAAGGATGGTTAGATGGAACACAGAGGTACATAAATTGCTAATACACAATATTTTTTTAAAAAAAAATTGGTCATGGAATATACAAGAGGGCCGTAAATGTTTCAAAACTTAAGGTATAGCTAAAATATTTGAGATAACAAAACGAGATCAAACAATTAAAAATCAGATCAAATTAAATTTCACAAGTTATATCCTTTAGCGCCACGTTAAACCCTGCGTTATTAAGAAATATATTTTCTTCAAATCTGATGATGGAATTTATTATAATTTTTAAAGCATTTCATCAAGTACTACTGTAATTCAGAAAGTCACACGATAGATAGTTTTTAAAAACTGCACATGCAAAGAATACTAAGAGTTCTCACACCTCTGTAGAGAGCAATTAAAAAAAAAGGTTTTTGATGGTATTAAAAACGAATATAAGAAATTAAACATTGGGAGTCTAGATTGTGATAAAAAACAAACAAACATGTTTCTCTAATTAATTAATGAAATTAAAAAAATTTACGATAATTAAAAAGTTGGATAAAAAACTGACAAAGAATATGATGAATAATTATACGATTTAGATATTACTAATGTTAATTTAAAATGCTAAAATTTCACTTTTGAGATCAAATACTCAATTACATGGCAAAAGATGTAAATTAACCTAATTGAAATTCAGTTAAGGTCAAAAGGATTGTGTATTTTATCTAATATATTAACTACTCTCGATCTTAACGAGTCTATGCATACCACTATAAAATTAGGATTCATTCAAAGTGTCTGAAAAAGACTAAGTGTTTCCTTATTTAATAGTGGTATACATAGACTCGTTATATAATGTAAAAGTTATGCCTTTCTTTTAAATAGAACTATTCAATTAAGTTTAAAAGACAGTCAAAGACAATTTCACGTATAATTTATTTTATTGTAGCAGAGAGAGAGAGAGAGAGAGAGAGACAATTTCCACACGGCGGAGTTACGACTCCACTACGTTGGAGAAAAAGTTACAAATCAGTCAGAGCGTAAGATTAGGAGAGAGTAAAAGCAAGGCAGGGCATTTCGCTGTGTTTTTGGTTATATAGCAGGGATCTTTCACGATAAACATCATAGAACATGTGGTATGAATGGAGAGATTTCGAGGGCATTTAAATGCAGACCTAAAATCTGGTAGAGATAATCCCTACAGGTCTGAAACCTGGAAAAAGCATTGTCAGTGAATTTTTTAAGAAAGCGTGATTGCATAAATTAAAACTAAAAAGGAATGGTATCAGGAAATAAGAATGAACGTTTTACTTGTAAAGGAGATAATGGGAAAAATTAGGAAATTAAATTATTATGAGAAACTAATACGAATTAAAGCTAAATCATTATATATATATATATATTCCAAACGGTTCCCAAAATTTCAGATGCTTGATGGTTAAATAAATGATAGAAAACTTGATGACACACTGATACACACACCAAGTGAAATACATAAAAACGTTAAAACAAACTAAAATTAATTAATTCATCCCATCCGGTAAATTAAACGGTTGGAATGCAGTTTAACCCAACCAACCTTGGCGACAAGAATTTATTAGGCGGTATTTTGCTAAATGTGGCTACCCTGGTCCGTAAAACGGACCAGGGTACGTTCAGCCAAAAAAAATCGCCAAGTTTGGTGCCCATTTTTGAAATCGTGCCAAATGGTTGGGCTAAACTGTATTATTAAAGAAAATATTAGTTAAAACTTGTCGCAAATGTCTAAATTTTGCATTGTTAGGCAAGTAAAAACGATTCCCAAAGTTTCAGAGCTCTATCTTGATGGGAAGTTGGTTAAATTAACGATCGAAAATTTGATCACACACACACACACCAAGTGAAATACATAAAAACGTTTAAAAAACAAAATTAAAATTAATTAATATTAAAAAGTATCAAAATTGCAATTGTTACAAAATTAAAACAAATATATTTTAAAACAAAATCTAAAAACAAATGTTAAAGTTAAAAACAGATAATCTACAATTCATAGAATCCGAAGTATTATAATGGGGAAAAAAAAAAAAAAAAAATCTTTAAATTGCTGAAAATATAATATAACAAAATATTCAAGAATATATTAAATATGTAAATAATTAAAAAAGATCATACACATATATTTATCGAAATGCACAAGCGTAAATTTTTCTACGCCTGCAGAAGCTGTTACTCACCGGCAGACCGTCGATAAGTGAAGTAGTAGAAAAAGCTCAATCGTTTTTTTTGCAACGTTTTTATGTATTTCACTTGGTGTGTGTGTGTCATCAAATTTTCGATCGTTAATTTAACCAACTTCCCATTAAGCTAGAGCTCTGAAACTTTGGGAATCGTTATTAGTCGCCTAACAATGCAATATTTAGACATTTGCGACAAGTTTTAACTAATATTTCAATAATTTTTTTTAATAACGTAATTTGTGTAGTAACCTGGCGCCATCTATGGAAGATATATTGAACTACGCAGAGAGAGAGAGTGATCTTAAAGGCGAGAGACATATGAGGTTTTTTACAAATTTTTAACTAACATTTCAATGATTTTTTTTAATAAATTTTCCCACCATTTGAAAACTTTGTTTTAAAAAACGGTTTTTTTTTTATCTCGAATTATTCTTTTTGACAAAATGGCGGCAAAACTTAAATAACTATACTGCGTTGAATTTGTGTAAACTTCGCCAATTAGGAAATAGAAATGACCCCGTGGATTCAACATGCAATCGGGGATGAAGCAATGGGAACCACACAAATGAAGATTTTTTTCAAAAGAAGAGGGAGGCAAAATCCGAAGGCGCTCACTAACATTCCCTCATTCTTCATCAATCTGCAGGCGAGTGACAGCTTCTGCCGGCAGGAAAAGAATTCACGCATTTGCATCAGGATCGTCACAAGAAACGTTCACCAAACCATACATCTCTAGCTTCATTTGTTCACGCAAGAACAATTGTAGTCAGATATTTTTTGAAATGCACTCACACATTTAGCAAAATTTATATTATAATAGCATATATTATTGTTGCATATAAATTAATATTCAAAAATATCAAAAACATACATGAATAATAACAATTGGAATTATGTATAGTTATTCGATAATAAGAATTATTCGATGTCTTTAATAGGAATTATAATATCCTGAATAAGAATTATTCGATTTTAGAAATTATGATTTAAAGTGGACACAAGACATAAAAATATAAAAATTAGAATCAATACAGAAAATAAAGCAGCAATGTAAGGACAATAAAGTGATTAAAATGTGCAGTCTCAGGCATTTGGTCGAGATGCATGGTTAAACAATATTTTTATGAATCCAAACCATCCCCCTCGGCCTAATATATAAAATTGGTAAATACCAATAAATATAAGATCCAAACATGAGTGAACGAAAATAAAACATTTCCAATATATTGCACACAAGGAAGCTTAAAGAACACAAAATAGAATTAAACTAGCGAAAACTTCTTTTAATTAACTCACTAAAATGTTATTAACATATCTTATTAATGCACGGAAAGGAATTCAAATGTAAAACATTCATTTCTAATATAAAAACAGTAAGCACGCGCGCACACACACACTTGCACACCGGGCACTCTGCCCCTGATATAATCCCCAGGGGCAGGGTGCCCGGCTATACTCCCAGATGCTGGATACCCTTTTTTGTAGCCTCTTACGTCATGCATGAGCTACAGAGGAACTATTCTGTCATTCTCGGTCACCACACGGGTCATCTCAGCGGATAAATGACAGTTGATATGCTCTAGTCTATTGACTGAGTGTTTATCAACGTCGCACTAAAAACAATACGAGGGCTATTGGCAGAATATTCATGAGTACTGTACTCACTCAAAAGGGTTTAGAGCTACAAAGCGGCAATTATCCTTGCACTCAGCATTTATTGGGAAACTCTTTCAACAGCGAAGGATAAGATATCACAACACATATGTTGGAACAAATAAGATATTACATAATTGCGAAATTCAAAAATAAAAGCTTACAATGTGTTTACGGAACAGGAATAAAAATTTAACAGTAGAATTTTCTAGCAAAAATACGATTTGTAACAGGCGAAGTAATTGGTTAAATGGCACAATATAGAAGGCGTCCACACACTCGTGAACTAAAAATGAATTATTAGATGAAAATATATACAACTATACAATTATTAGCGCGTAATAAGGAAAATTGAAATATTCAGAAATGTAATCGAAAATTGCAACAAGTATCAAATTTGTTAAGTAATTTTACGAGCTGTAAGAATAAAGGATTTAAGCTTGAAATGCTAACGGGGATTTGATTTTCATACACGGATTACAGCCTAATATGTTTTGCTTCAAAAATCCGACAATTTAAACGAAAACTTTTGATAAAGGGAAAAGATAAACATAGAGGTCAACATCTGCAACAGAGCCACAGGAGCATATATATATATATATTGATTTAACTTAATTCCTATTAATTTCTCACTTAAATAATTTAATTTCCTACATTTATCCATTCTCTTTTTTAAAAGATAATGTTCATTCTTATTTCCTGATATGATTCTTTTTAATTTATTCAATCACGCGTTCTAAAAAAATTGCAGAAAAAGCAGATCACACGTTCCAGACCAGACTCTAAGTTTACACTTATATTCCCTGGAAATCCCTCCATCCAGACCACGTGTCTCTGACGTTTAAAGTGAATTTTCCCTCATATATAAACGAAAACACAGCGAAAAACGCTCTCTTCACTTGCTCTTCTTCCTCTAACACACCTCTCAGATGACATCTGAGATTTTTATGGTAGTTTCGCTTCGGCCTTAGAGACCGAAACCCAACTTAAGAGTGCTACAATATATTAAAATTATTTCGGCTATGTATTGAATGTTTCATTATATATATATATATATATATATATATTAAAACGATTTGTTGAATAAGAAAAGTAAGGACCATGACCGGTAAATAAGCTAGTATTAAAACCTGAATTGGAATTATAAGATTGGATCCTAATACCGGTATTACGAGTTCACAACCAAAACTCCCAGTCAGAAAGAGAAGCTTGTATTTTCAAATCTTAACTAAGGAGGAATATTGGCGACGGATCTCGTAATTTTGAGCCTTCAGTCAAATGACTAGGATGACATATGAGCTGGCACCTCCCACTCCAAACTTCCATATCACAACAGGAGCACTTGGAGCTTCAAAAGAATTAATGTACATTAGTTCCACTACACGACCGGTTTTCAGTGACATCAAAACTCGAACCCACGACTCGAAGGAAACAACACTGGGAGCGAGCTCGCGACTATGACCACTTGAAGTCCTCTGGATAAGCATGAATCGGCTTTTGATAGCAACGAGAATACCTTTCAATGTTAGTAAATGATGCAGTGACATTATCAATCACACGCAGAAAAAAAATCTGAATATCTCCTTTCTCGTTATTATTGCATACCCCTGCATGCAATATTTTCATTTAATGTGGGGCCTCTTTTGAGAATCCCGGTTTCGGCTGTTCTGTAAGAATACACAGGATGCAGTCATCTTAATTAGAATGCCATCACAAATGAACTGCATCGTGGGACAATGGAAGTGTGATGATATAAAGTTACTTTCTATCCACAACATTTTAAAACGGGGGAAAAATCCTTAATATCCGCTTCTTTTTCAGTGTTGCCATACTGTGCTACATAAAGATACAGCAACAGTGATTAATTCACTACAGGTGACAAACTTGTTATATAATCTGCCTCTCAGAACTGGTGCACAAGATGCAAATAGAATTGGCGTTTATTAAAATAAAGATGGTCCAAACATTACCACAAAATGAAATTGAAGAAAAATAAGCATACTAATTACCAGGTGTTTTTTTTTTAAAATAATGACCTTACGCACATATTTTAACAGAAGCAACAGTGTTACAATAAAATGAAGAAAAATAACCTCTTGGAGAGGTTTCACAATTTAACTGGAGTTTTGAACTGTTATTTATTTTTTAGCAGCTTATTTAAAAGTATTATTTTAAATTACTAAAACTAATAATGTAAGTGTATCCTATGTGGTTGTGTAGCTCAACATGGGATCATGTGTTCTTGTAACTTGTGTAACTGATATATAAGATTAACGTTGTGAAGATACTACTGATGTAATTTCCTTCAGCAAATTAGCTTATAAGTAACAAACTTTCACCCAGAAAAATGACAGTTATAGATACCTGTAATCTGGTTCCCTACAGAGGAGATCCTATTGGTGAAATAATCGAACACGCATTGTTCGTAAAAAGAATCTAAGGGCATCCCAATGATATGCCTTCATATTGTTAAGTACAAAAGCTAAATAATCAGCTCTGATATACCAAGAGAATGAAATGCACAACTATTTCATAATATTTTCCAAGTCTGTTCTCCACACGTATATGCAGGGCCGTGAGTGTGTCACTGTTTTTAAATATACGTGCGCGAAAAATTAACGTGAATTTTATAACGACGTAAGTGTTCGAGCAGCTTTCATTACTTCCGAGCTTTTCATTTATTTCTGCATTTTTTTTCCTAAGTGTATTTGTAAGGAGTTCTTTCAAAACCAATACGTTTCAACCTGCTAGCTAGAATGTTTGTCAGGAGCTCTAGTTTCGCTCATAGAACACGCAATTTCAGCTATGTTGTTCATTATGTATTAATAATTCCATTGCATTTTCTCTTGTGTATTACCTGTAGTTCTCTTGCATGTATATATGCACACATGCTTCTTTTGCCATGACACAGTAGCGCCAATCGACCTTAAGAGCTTGTTGGAAAAAAGTTTTGCCAGCATGCGTCAAAAGTAGAAGTTTTGTAGTACAAAAATCAGGTGTTTGTTCTGAAATTATAACTCTTTCAAATGGAACTAGTGGCGCAGATTGAAGAATCGATGTAAGAAAGCCCCTTGGATGTGGACGATTTGATCGAATTTATGACAGTTTATGTTAATAAAGAAGTCGATAATGGCAAAGTCGAAAATGAAGTTCAGCTATTAACGGCTGATTTAATTCACGAGGGCTTGGAATTTGCTACAAGTGTTGAATATTTTCTTATTCATGATACTGACATAGAGCGTGCATTAAAATTTCCACGTAATCTTAAGTTTTGAGTAGCAGGATGTCAAGAATTATATAAAGCAATTTGAGAAACAAACAAAAACAGCCGACAATAACAGGCTTTGTAACAGCAGCAACAAAAACACAGAGGCCGTTAATAACGAACGAAATTCATTTGAATCAAAGCCGACAGTCATGCTAGACATATTTTACACATCTGATGATGATAGCATTTTTAATCCAGTTCGTAATAAACGTGAATGCTTTTTATCAAGTAGCGATAAATAGTTGTTAGTAGTTTTATTCCTATTTCTAATTTGGGTTTTTATACATTGTTTGAACCTATAGATTGAATTTTAACTGTACACTAATTAAAATGTTTTTGTAATAAAAACGAATTGTTTTTGTTTTACAAGTATGTAATATGGATTTCATAATTACTTTCTTTGCACGGTTTTGGTTGGGAAATTATTTAGAATTTTTTAATCTCATACGTTTTTTAATGTTGAGGAACATTCCCCAAATGTACCATATGTCGCATGTATTTTTTTACACAATTTTTTTTTGCACGGTTTTCTGAGGAACGTATCTACCGTGTAAAAAAAAAAGAGTTGGGAATATATATATCATGCCGCCCACCAATCCTAGCGCAAGATCCAATAGTTGAAAAAAAAAAAGATAAAAATGGTTGACAAGAAGGAGGGTCGAAAATAGAGAAGGATCGCTAGGGTATCCCGGGAGTGCGTCACCCATGTTTACCAAAGACAGTAAACCCCATGGGAAAGAAAAAGATCAACAGGGAGCCTTGGAGTCATTATGGCCGTACTTACCTAAAGAAGGCAAGTCACTGAGGTCCCCTGATATAATCCCCAGGGACAGGGTGCACGGTTATACCCCCAGACGCTGGGTACCCATTTAAGTCGCCTCTTACGACATACATGAGCTACAGTGGGACTATTCTGTCATACCCCCCCCCCCCATGGGTCGGATACTGTAACAAATTAACTCTAACTGGACTTTTGAACTATTATTTACTTTTTAGCTGTTTATTTAACTACACTACTTTATATTACTAAAACTGCACCTTAATTGTGAGAAACATTAAATATGTTATTACATCTCTGTAACTATATACAAAAAAAGGCAACTATCTCAAAAAGGTTGTATAATTTCGCAAAAAGTTGTGAGCTCATGCAAGCTTCCATTTTCTTGTAACTTGTGTTCTATTATATAAAGTTATTAATGTTATGAAGACCGTACTAACGTAATTTTTTTAAGTAAATTACCACATAACCTACTAGATTTTATCCAGAAAAATGATATATGTAAAGACTTGTAATTCATTTCACATTCTCTTATTACAAAGTCAAAAAATACAAGACATTAAAAAAATATATGGAAAAGAATGTATGCATATGAAATACTAATATCTCTCAATTAATAAAAAATAAAAAAAAAATATTCCTGTTTTAAGAATGGATTTCAACAAGTATTTTAAAAATGACAGACCATTTTCAAATTAATTTTTTTTTCACATTTTCAAATTAGAAATTTTTTTCTTCTTATAGTATGAATGTTCAAATTTTTTTTTTGAATCAGAGTGAATGCAATTTTTATGTCAGTGAGATCCTAATTCACATGTCATCCTTATCACTTGACTGTTGTACCAAAAAATTATGGGATTCCCCTTCAATAACTTTTGTACTACTCTTAAAGTAATATTAATAAAATCAACGAATCAATTTTCATATTATAATTATAATTATTGCATTTTTTATTAATGTAATTTGCTAATTTTTTAATACAGAGATCTTAAGAAACTGAAAACATAATTATTTGGCAATGCAGTTGAAGGACTCCACGATACATATACATAATACATTATATAAATTTACAGTTAATTAAAAGGATAAAATAAATTTTAGATTTATAAATCTAATTTAAAATAGGACACTATTTTTAAATATGGTACATTTTCTAGTAGAAAATAATATAATAAACTTTGTTCCAATTTATAGTTACAGAACACAAACCTTTGATTTTAAAATAATTTTTTTTCAATGAATAGAAATAAAACTCACAAAGTGAAGTATTTTTTTAGCCAATCAATTGATGAATTACTTTAATTTCCAGTTTAACAGGAATTTTAAAAAAAGACAGAAAATAGGCTCAAATTAAATAGATTTTTAAACGAATTAAGAAATCTCTACTTTAATTTCAGGTTTAATTTTATTCTCTTATGGACACTCTTGACAAATCTTTGTGGTCTCTTATGGACTAGCTGCCAGATTCAAAGATATAGTTTACACAACTAAAGCAGTCTGTTATTTTTGACTGCAGTTAGATTAATGAAGTTGACATTTTGAACTGGCATCTCACTCTTTATATCATGTTAACACTTCTTTGTTTGGAATTATAACAATCCGGCAACTTGATGATGTTTTCTTGATATGACAATCTATCAGTTGGAAAAAATGCTACTTAACCAATGTTAAAACTGTGATTCATGTCTCATGGTCCTCAGATATTTTTTTTTAAAAATGGATTAATGTTATGGGAGAAGAGAAGTCAAAAGTTTTAAGAATTAGCATTACTTTTTTCAGAAATTATAACGATTTTTAAAACTATTGTAGAACATCTTTAAATACTTCCATCATTTATATATAAATAAAGATCATAACCAAAGAAAAAATTTCTTCCCCCCCCCCGACACAATATTATTGCATCTCTCATTCATTAAATAATATCCACAAGCTTTTCATAAAATTCCATCTCCCCCAAAAATTCAGAAAAAACTGAACTTAGAAATAAATATAATAATCTTACATGAAATAAATTTGTATTTGAGATTTCAGATTAACTTATTTGAGACTTAGGGTTGATTTGTCATTTATATGTGAAGATTCCTTATATTGCTTATTAATGAATACAACATCACAATATTTATTCTCAAGCTGAGAAAGGATAGGCTGCAAGAGCAAAAAAAAAAAAAAAGTGTTCATTAAAAATATTTTTATTCAATAAGTAATGGAACTGAAAAAAAGTGTTTATGAGAAGACATGTTAGATTTTTTTAAATCCTTAAGTATCACAGTAGCCTTGTCAAAAATTTGAATGAATTTTGGTAAAAATTAAAATAAACCCTGACCAAATCCTTCCCATCCAAATATACATATGCCTGTTTGCCATTTTTTGTACATTATGCACTATTTACTAGAAATCATAGAAATAAACAAGATTATAGCAAACCGTAAAATCTTGACTATAATACACACGTGTAAAATACGCATGCTTGATTAGGCACTAAATTTTCGGAAAGAATTAAAATTAGAATATAATATGCATCCATAACTTTTTAATATTTTATTTAAAAATTGCGCAAGTATTTACTGACATAAGTGAAGTTTTTAATAAAAAGAAACGAAAACATCAAATTCGGTAGAAAAAGCTTAAATTTTAATACAAAACAAGCAATATTGTCCAATTATCAGTCTTAATCACTTTCACTAGAACACAGCTAATCTATTGCTGTTGCATCCAAGTCATAATTATTGGTGCTGTTGTAATATATATCACCATCCTCACTAATGCCCAAATTATTCGATATACAACATTTGGAGAAGCCTTGTTTAATAATAGATGGATCTAATTCATTCCATGTCAAAAGCACCCATTCTGCAAAGTCTAAGAGAGTCAGTTGATGCATACATCCACCTGCAGTGTATGTATGATTACCTTCGCTTAACTATGCATTCCATTTATGTAGAATATCTTCCTTCATCGGCTTATTGACAGAAACATATAAAGGTTGCAGTAGATGGGTCATGCTACCTGGAATAATAACCAGATCCAACTTTATTTGTTACATTTTTTTCTGAATGAAAGGCATCTGATGACATAGAAATGAATCGAGCACCATCATGGAAAACGGTTTTGGTTCACGACCTGGAAGATGCCCTCAAATGCATTGCAACCAATCAATGGTAAATGCTTCATCCATTTAGCCCTTCTCATGGACATAAATATGTACACCTTTTGTAAATTGTAGTTTAGGAAGAATTTTTCTTTTAAAAACAATGTATGGTGGTAGTTTTCCTCCATCTGTGGTACATGTCAGAATGACAGTGAAATGAGACTTCTCGTGTCCAGTTGTTCTAATTGACACAGTTTTTTTACCTTTCACATCTACAGTTCTATTGTAAGGCATTTCAAAAGTCAGGGGCATTTGATTAACATTTCCAGGTTGTGAAAGGTCATACATAAGTTCCTTTTTCAATTTTAACTCAATCTTTTGGAACCTCAGAAGTTTATCTTTGTGGTCTGGAAGATGCTGTGCGATGGTCGTTCTTCTACAAACAGAAAGCCCATGCCTTTTCCTGAAACAAACGGCCCATTCATATGAAGTTTTGAATTCTATTGCCTTTGCAAAAGATTTTTTGTGCTCTAGATCTTTCAGCCTAATTTCATAATACGAAACCGCAATACCTTGTTGTCTCTTATCCACTACCCATTCCATCAATGTTTTTTCCAGCTCTTGAAACCTATATGGTGGACCTCATTTTGCCTTTTTCTTTCCAGGCATGATTTGTAGAGTTTCTTTACTTTTTCGCCACAACCAAACATTTGCTATATTTACAGAAAAATGATGACTTGCTTCACGATTTCCTTGAGACTCAGCATATTTAACAACAGATAATTTTTCTGCTGCTGTGTATTCTCCTCTTGAAAGCATTTTTAGGAATTTAAATGAAATAAAATAACAAAATTTTTCACTAGCAACAAATGGGAACCATCCGATATTTTAAGGGAGCTGTTCTTAAAACGAACATGTGTGCGATTTGTACTGCTAGTTCCCATTTGTATAAAAGAACACCTTTGGAGCACATATGTTACAACAATCTCTTACAGCTACTGCATGTGTGTTGTTCAATATTTAAAAACCTTTAATTTTTACGCCAGTATAATACGCACCCTCATTTTTACAGACCATTATGTGTGAAAAAAGTATGTATTATAGTCAAGATTTTACAGTAAATTCTTTGCTGCTTTCAGAGCAAATGTGATTTTTCAGAAAGTACATAATAAGAATGAAAGAGATTTATGCACTATAGTATGCAACTAAAGATAAGATATAGTGAAAATTTATAACAGCAATAGTTTTGAAACAAAAATTCTGACGCTGCAGCGACACTCGATTAAGTACACAATAAAATTTCAGAGGAAATAATTATCCTCAGAGATTGAAAACTATTTATAATTTATTCCTTCCATTTGAATATGTTGATCTAACAGAAATAATTTATTAAACCCATTTAAAAATAGTAGCCTTCCAAACATCATCACATCATAAAGAATACACACACAATGGCAAATGAAAATTCACAAATTTATCTAAAAACAAGTTTCTATATTTTAAGTATCAAATGCTTCGGAAAATCTATTGAAAGATTTTAAAATAAATAAATATCAATTTTGGTCCATAAAGAATATGAATGGAGAATAATTTTAAATATAAAAAAATTATTTAACAACCGTTCAATTTTATTTATCAAGCTATCAGAAAATTCTGATTTTAAACAACATGCAATAAATTTCATTCGCCAAACAATTAAAAAATTTTAGTATCTTAATTACATATCTCACTCCATCACAATTATGTCTGCAAAGTAAGATTACTAAATTGGCTCCTTCATTGTATGATTTTTGTAAAGACGTTATAAAGGAAAAGTAACATTTTTTTTAAAATCATTTTTAAAACATGAAAATATTTCTTCAACTATAATATGATTAACAATAAATACTTAATAAAGGCATATAATTTTTTTTTGATCCATAATGATAACTGTAACAGAGTTGAACACACATAAACATTACTAGAATTAATGTTGTTGTTCAACTTTTATAATTAACCTTTTTCGACCATCAAATCAAACAATTCTTCAGAAATGTTTCATCTACTTAAGAAATTCATATTGTTACTAACAGTTTTCATAAAAATAAAATTTTAATAGAAAGCTAAATTAATAATTTGTACTTTTCTTTTAAGCAGGATGTAAATATACCTAGAATTTAGAAGCAACACAAAAGCAATTCTTGCTCTTTGCATTTAAAATATAAATTACTGATTTACTCAGAAATAAATAATACAATTAAAATATAAATCACACACTCTTTTTTTTTTAAAAAAAAAAAAAAAAAATCTTTCTTGAACTCCAACTTGTTCTTCAGTTGAAATTAAGTTCCAAACTTTTATATGGATGAAGTTTAGCTTTTCAGTCAAAATATACACAACTGACAGTTCAATTATTTCAATGTTGCATACACATATCAGCATGTAATTGTTGGTAACTGAAACTAGATTTTGTTATTTTTGCTGTGCTTGACTAAAGGAAAAGTGTCCTTTTATCTTTACTAACAAGAGAGCATTTTAATTGTGAGCTAGACATATACATATGTTAGATCTCTTCAGGGAGCAAATTACAGAAACTTGTCCAAAATACAATATTGCAGAAAAAAGAGCAAACAAGAGCTGAAAATCATTGCACTTGTAACTGTTACAAGATACCACAAGGATTTTATCACTAAAACAGAAAAGAAAAAATAAATTCTGCTATTACTCTGATGTAAATTACAAATCTCTTTCATTATTTCCAAGGCAAACTTTAGCTTTGTAAAGCTTGTGTGATTTTTCGGTTAGTTCTTATTTTGGAAATTAATCAAAATGGCAAAATACATTGATAATTTATTAAATTGTACAATATATTATAACTGAATTACATAAGCAGTGTACTTAACAATGTATTCAAACCCCAATTAAAAAGAGGTTACAAATTTATCGAAAACTTAGAACTACTCCTATATTTGTGAGTACATTTAACAAACGTGCAATTACAATAGAAATAAATATTCAAAATCAAAAATTTAATTCACGAATAACAGTGAAATATAATGAATGTAAATTTAACACTTACCTAACAGATGGGTAATTGCTTTAAATCAACGAGGTTTACAAAAACATAATTTTTAAAAAAAAATCAAAATTAACTTGAAAAACAAAATTATTAACAAAGCTTAAACGCATTAAAGTTAATAATACACGAACCGAGTTTCACAATATTGCCCGTTTATTTTGATTAGCAGGTTTCGAGTCTCGTCGTTTTTGATGTGAGAATCTGGCAAGGGAAAAATAACACTAAAAACATTTCATATTTTATTACAGGAGCCGCAAATAAATATAGCTACATGGCATAAGCAAATTAAGAAATTTCATCTTCTGTGTCAATTGTCATCAATGAAAAAATACAGTTTATTTATAAAAGGGAAGGATAAATTCATAATTCAAAAAATTAACATATTCAAATAGGTTCTGTTTCGTGAGGTCTTAAGGTAATAGGGAGTTTCCGATTGTAAATTGAACTCTAACTTTCGATACGACGATCTACAGAAAATTATTTTTCATGACTGTTAAATATATTAAAGAATAAATAAATGAATTTTAAAGGAAATTATTTGTTATGGAGTTATGGAAAATAATTATAGGGAAACTCATATGAAGTGCTTTGCCAGAAATGTTTCCCTAGAAGGGAATATTCAGACGTAGAAGAAGAATTGATCCGTGTGGTACTAATTGGCAGCAGCCTTTATACCTCCCTCCATGATGAGAAATGTTTATAAGAAAACTAAATTCACTCTTTGGTGGAGTTTATGTGCACAACAATCAATATAAGTTAACTTTCTCTCCAAATATTTGATTTTCAATGTAATTTGATATTTATATTTACACCCTTTTTCTTGAAATATGGGTACCGCATCTATTTGGATAACAGTGTACTGAACACAGATAGATCATCTGAAAAGTTTTGATATTGGTTATGGAAGAGCTAGTGTCATTTCTGCTTGTATCAGCCAACGTTGGATCTATATTTGAAGATGTAAGCATGATAGTGAGGAGAAAATTATTTAAAATTTTATCAGTAGTTGTAGTATATCGTGTGTTTACTAATGCAAGTTATTAATGAGATACATTATTGATGCCCCTCCTACTTCGTCTTCTAAATCCATCCCTATTATAATGCAATTGCCAATGCCAATTATTTTTTATGGAATTCGTTTTCTAATTGAATGTACATAATGAATGTGCTAATATTTATCAAATGACAATTAATAATAATATTTGTCTAATGCTTTCACGCTTTTTACATATATTATGATATTCTTTTGGTTGAATATTTGTTTTAAACGGCTGAAAGTGTGTGTTTGTTGTTCATGACTGTAAATTGCTTTGACAATGAGAGTTTTATTTCTTATTTAATATTTAGATGCTGATAAAATAGTTTTGAACCCATTTTGCTTTAGTTTTTTGTAAATTCAAAACGAAGTAGTAGTTATTAATTTATGAAATATTTAGAGTGCTGTGTTAAAGTTTCATTAACAAAAATTCAAACATTTAAAAAATTGTAATGTTTTCGTCCAAGTCCATAATTATCTGATTCTTAAAAGAAATCTGAAGATTTTGTATGACTAATTTTTTTTTGTTTGTCTTGCATTACTTGAAAATTTTTAATGTTCTTTCAAATAATAAAGAGAACAAATAATATTAATTCAATTTTTGTCAAGAATAATTATTACCTGTCAATGTAATTAATTGTGCAGTTTTGACCAATTTTAACTGTACAATTAATAGTTTTATTTATTCTGTGGGAATGTATATTCATTTAAGTGGTTGGAGTGCATTTGAATATTAAGTTTTAAATTTTATTACAATGTATATAATTCCATATTAAATTTTCGGTAATTCTTATTGTTGCCTCTCTTTAGGTTTTTAACATAGATACCTTGTAGTATTGATAGTTATTTGGCTTAGTGGTACTATAAAAGTTTTTACATACTTCATATTAAATTTTTAATACTCAAATATGTCTTTTATTAGTTTTGAGGTATTGCATTGTTGATCTGGGTGTGTTTTGAAAATAAAGAATCCTGAATGAGGGTGAAATGTAGTGTTCTCACAATTATTGTATTTTTTGTTCAAATTCAGTTATCCTTTTTTCTCCCTCTTCTTTTACCATTTCTTTTTATTCTGAAATAGTTCAATTTTTAGTTTTAATGAATTCTATGTTTGATGAATGGTTTTTCATAGTACTTAGTTTTTTAATGTCGAACATGTAACTTACATAATTTTAATGTTTTATAAAGATGTTTGTAAGTTGTTTCAAACCACAAATATTTCGACTTTTCCTTCTGCAAAAATGTGATTTAATAATTAGATTCAATCACTATACTAATTTTTTGTACTTACTATTTTAGAAAATTAATATAATGTGAATATTTATATATGTACATACACACACACATATATCATTAATTTATTATTTCCAGCCTGAAAATCTTTTAAAAATATGGCTAAAGGAATTTCTAATGGTAAGTAAAAAAAATTCATTATTCATATTTTGAATTGGTCACTTCTTGTTACTTAATTTGCCTTGCATTTTTTTAGTTTTGGATTTTTGTTTTGTTATTATATTTTATTATATTTTAAAAAGGACAGGGAATTTAAAAGTTTGTTGGCATTTTCCCGTTACGTTACTCGTATGTTTCTATGTTTAGTGATAAATCTCATCCCAATAAGTACTATAAAAATTTAGATGTTTAATATTAATATTTACATCACTTTTAGTACATCAATCTACATAAAAGGCCATATTTTCGAAATTGCGTTCACTATTTTATAGACAGCATTTTTTTTCCCAACATATTTCCTCCACATAAATTCTGCCAGATACGATTCTAGATGATGCTGTGCCGCGCTGTTTCTTGTTACACCACTTTGCGGAACCCCACATTCTTTTAACATTTTGCGTGTGAATTCCCGTTGACGAATCTACAAAATTGTACTTATGGTTCGCCGTGGCATGTGTAAAACTATCATCCACTTCGCTGTTTGGTAAATTGAAAATTGTTAAGGATATTGTCAAAGGCGACAAAATAGGTATTTAAAATATATATACGAAATCGGTAATGTTAACAGTTAAGCGATATTTTACTAAAATGATGAAGTCCTGTTTCTTTAGGACTGCAACCTTAGGAGTTTACAACCAAACAAGGCAATAAATCTTACTGCTTGGTGATTTTCCGAAATTGTAATTTGACGAGCGCCGCTTTAATGGACAAGTACCGTTTCTTGTTATTTCAATCTTCTTTGAATACAATAGCTTTAGCATTTTTTATTTCAATGTTATAAAATACTTTGACTATATTACTTATTTATGGTAATGTAATCATAATACATATTACTTTAAGTATGTTATCAAGTACTTAAAGTGATATAAGTACGATTTTGTACATTTTTTAAAATCAATTTTTTTAAAGAAATGAGTATGTTCAAGGTAGGATTTGCAAGAAAACATGGTGAAGATCTAAAGCTTGTATCTCATATGCCTTTTTATTTTATGTTAGTATTATTTTTACAATATAGGGTAAATTTAAGTTTTTCTTTTCTTTTACTGGAAGTATTAGCATGTTTTGAATTTTTTGCCTCTGGTGATGAAAACCATTTTTTTAATGTGAGGTTGTCCTTTATTCTTTTCTAATTCAAGAATAAATGGAATTAATTATTATAAATCTATGTTAAGAAAGTAATACAACTTTATTTTAGTGACCTTGTTATATATATTTATATTTGATGTAAATTTAACATTTTATACTTGATTTTTCCCATTTTTCAAAGACATTTGAGTTACTTCATATTTTCTTTCATAAAATATTTAACTTATAAATCTTGAATGATTATATATGATTCATATGTTAAATCTCTTGCACTTTATAATTTACTATTTGCTAATAAACTAAATTACCAAAAATGAAAGTAAATATTGTTAAGAAGTCATAACATCTAGCATGGGGGTATTTTAATTTTTATTTAGAATTTTACTTGAATAAAACTGCAGCCATAAATTTACATTCTTCAAAGTGTGTATCTAGTCATCTCTGTTGCAGTATTGATTTTAAGTAGATTTTTAATTATATTAGACAATTTTTCAAGTTTTAATTTAAATTAATGTCTTTTTTTATTAAGTGTATTTATAAAAAATCATTGTCAGCAAATTGTGTTTTATTTTTTTTTTAAATGTTTTTTCAACAAAACTGATATTTCTTACCTATTCATAATACAGTTATTAGTTATTTCCTGTGACTGTTTTGAAGTACAATACTCTCTTGGTAATCCTGCTCGGGGAGGTATTGCAACACCACTGTATTACTGAAGACAGTGGATAATTGGAAAATTTCTTTTTATGATTTAAACAGCAAAATATTTGAAGTGTGTAAAATTTAGTATCCACTACATGCAAATGAAGAATCAAACATACGAAACAACTAAAATTTGGGGGGGGGGGAGTTCAGTTTTGTATTGATTAACTGCATTATGTAATTGAAGTAGATGGTCTAAAATAACATCTGTGAGTCTTGTCTACCTTTGTAAAAACATTGGATTACTGGCAGGGCTGGAAAGATAGCTTGATTTTTTAGGGAGTAGTACAATACAGCTTCTGAATTATAAGTTATTTTTTAATGTATTCATTAAATAGATTTATCATATGTTTGTATTTTTAGATGGTAAAACGTTCTGATCCAAAGTTTTTAGCTTTGCATTGCCAGGAAGTTGGTGGAAAGAACTCAAAGGATTCTATGAAACTTATTGATGAATTTGTCAGGTAATTGAATAATTGATATTATTCATGATATTAATCAAACTTTAATTAGCTTTTTCTAGAATAAAATCACCAATCTCCTTTAATATATATGTATATATAAGGTTAGTCTGCAAAGTAATGACACTGGGTTTGGTAATAATTAATAGATCCAATCAAGCATATATTGTTAAAAATCTATAAAATAGTCATCAGGGGTGTTGATACACCACTGCCATTGCGATGTCCATGCAGCAAAGGATTTCATAACCTCTTTCAAAGACTGCGACAGCCTATTGGATGGCAGAAACAGTTTCAAAACAGTGATCTTTCAGGCTTCTCTTGAGCTTTTCGAACAGAAAAAAGGCTGTTGGGTTCACAATAGTGTTGTAGCAAAGTTACAATCCTTATCTAGGCCAAGTGCACAATCACAATGCTGGTGGTGAGGGCTGGAGTGTTGTAATGGAGCTTCCAACTATTGGACAATCTCTGGTCTTCTCAGTGTGATGGCTCTGAACCGATGTGTTAGGACTTCTCTGTAGAAGCATTAAGGGCTCATCACAGACATACAAATTCTTTGTGGAGACCACCTCACGCTTGTAAAAAAAAAAGACAGAAAAGACAAGACTGTCTTTTTTATAACAATGTCTAAAAAGTCTAGTTCACTTTCTAAATGTTCCAGCATCACGCTGGGAACTTCAACTTATCGTTTTTTGTTCATCATTTCGCACTTTTAGCACAAAACTTCTCCATGTTCAGATTTTCAGAAATAATTTTGTGAATCGTTGTCTTGTACATTTTGAAGTTTTCAGTGATTAATCTTATATGCAAACAATGGTTGGAGCTCAGGAGATTTTTTTTTACTTTGGTCACATTTTTCTCCCTAACCACTTGTGGAAGGGCATCCACATCATTCCATGTTATTAACTATCCATTCTTACTCATTGAACCATAGGAATAACCTGAGCCTTAGACTAAATGTCATCTTTGTAAGCCTTCTCAACCAAGTCGAGTGTGTTGGAAGAGGTTTTTGCCCAAATGAAAGCAAAACTTAATTGTATAGCGCTCCAACAAATTATCTATTTTCAATGTTTTCTATTGTGACAAAAACTCGAAACAGCTTTTGCACCACATGTGATCCACACTGCATTAGAGTCTGGATGCAACTGACACCCACTGCATTGCTTAGGCCTAAACTGACCCTAGATTAGAAATTAAGCCAAAACTAAATTTAAAGCTGGGTGAAATAGACACTAATCTTTAAAATTACATTTAACATAAAAGTTATTTGATCATCAAACTCGCCGTTTATTATCAGCTAATTAACAAATATACAAGAAGTAATCCTTACTATGCAATCAGAGTAGAAGGTAATACTATCAATCTATTATATACAATGGAAATCTGCTCCACTCAGTCAAATTGAGAGTTAATAAGTAGCCAATCGTAAAATTCATAATGTAATAGAAAGATGCATCAAATGGAAATCCCTCCATGTCTCATTGCCTGATGTGTGGGAAGTTGTATCGGCATGAATTAAACCAAATACTTTACTAATTGAGATCTTAATTTCAACTCTAACTTATGATATGATAACAAGACCCACCACCACAAATCCTGTCGCCATGGAGCATACTGCTGGCTACTGTGATCTGCTGCGACCAATCTTGTTACTTTACAAAGAAGCCCTGTATGCATGCATATATTTTAAGATAATTCGAGGAGTGAAAAATTGCAACAAAAATGAGAGAAATAAGAAATTTTAATTTAACTTTTAATATTTAGTTACTTTATCATTTGTTATATTTGCTTTTTGACTGCTGAATAAATATAAAAGTCATTTGTTTAATTACATACATCATCAATATCTTCTGTTTCAAAAACGATCTTGTTTTCAGCATTTATGTTGAAAATCTACTGTTAATAAAACAGTATATTAAATCATTCACTGTTAAGAAATCACAGCTGGTATGTACTACAAATAATGCTTTTATCTGCCCAGATAATTCAGGCTGAAATGTGTATTTTTTATTTTCCATTTTTTTACATATACTTCTTTCAAATAGTTTTTCTAATAAATCTGTTTATCATATATTTTGTTCTTACATGCAAATTTCACAAATTTACAAGTAAAATATTGTAATAAACTAAAGTTAAGGATCCTTAAAATCGATTGTCGACACTGAAAAGGATTGTTGCTTATTGAACCTTTGCTTGCAAGTTTAAAATAATTATGCTAGTGCTAAGGAAATATTCTAACAGCATTATGTATTTTGCTCTTATGTAGCATCAGTATTTTCTATAGTTGTTTTTCAAATTTTTTCCATATCAGACAACATATTTTTACTATTAAATTAAATGTTTATTTTTTTTTGTTGGGTTTGCTAATTACTAGGAACTAAAATTATGTTTGGCAATGAGCACCACCTGATGGGACTTTTTAATCCTTCCAGGTAGACTGTAACTTAATTAAACTAAGAAATTATTTTTAATATTACCAATTATTAAGTATTTATTGTATACTTTAAAATAAAGAGTATTTATTTAAAATGCTGGACTGGATTATAAGCAATGTCATGTGACTTTTTTGAATCATTACATTATCTTGTTCAAAATTTTATTATAGCTGCAATATCAATCATACACAACTTTACCTTATCTGATAAATAAGCATTTTTAAAAAATTGCAAGTTCAGATTTTCATTTTGTTAACTAATTTTATATCTTCATTTTGCAAGAAAATAGAAAAAGCAATTTTTGCAATAACTAATTGAAATAGCTCTTGATTAATAATTAAATTTTGTTATAATTTATTATATTTTGTAGCATGTTTAAAATTAGGAAAGGACTTGACTGTCATATCAACTAAGATTTGACATTGATTATTAACCCTCATATTTGCAAGTACTTCTTCATTACCAAACATTCTTATTTTGATATGTATAGGGTTGTAAAGTAAAGTAATGTTCTATAGATTTCTATTATTTGTGATGAGATTAAAAATTTGTTAATTTAATATTTTGTTTTTACATCATTAACTTCTTTGATCAGTAACTTTTTCATGGCTTTATATCAAAGTAGCATGCATTAATACTTTTTATAAGAATTATAGCACAAAAATATCCACAAAACAAATATATCTGTTCAAAGTTAAAACTAGAGAAATCTATATCAAAAGCAGCTTATATAAAAACTTGTGTAAGTAATTAGCTGTACAATTTCTTATTGTAAAGATGATAGTTACAAAGAGCCAAATCATTATATTGTAAAAAATTGGGCTGTATGTCATCTTTATTTGCTATACAAATTTGTAATTACATTATCCATTATTTTATTTTTTGCAATTTTCTTGTATAATCAGTATAATCTGATGCTTAAAATAAGTAATTTAGAATTGTATAGTTTATTTTTATTTAAGTGAATGGTTAGTATGTCTTCTCGTAGATAGTTACATGATTAAATGTTTTATTAATATCTACACTTACAAAGCTTTAACTTTTTTAAAACTATACTTTTTAAATACATTTTGAAATTTTGGTATTATTGAAATCATATTCTATATGTATAAAATATTTCTACTCTTCTGTCAATATAAAATATATAGAAAAAGAACTTTCTCCCCTCCTAATATTTGTAATATAAAAATTTTAAATCCAGTGAATTTTAAAATGTTTCATTCATCCCAAAATTTTGAAATTATTTGTAACATTGATTTTTTTAAATGAAAAATGTTATATTTCTGTTAATTTTCTAGAGCTCTTATGACAAGTGAAGAATTGCATCATTTTGGCCAGATACGATTATTCCTTGATGAAAATTTCTCCGATTCAGCTAAATACACGGTACTGTTAATACTTAATTCAGTTTTCACATAATGTGTAAAATTTTTTATTTAATTTGAAAAATTAAATATAAAGGATAGTTATTTTTTAAAACGTAGGACTTTCAAATTTTTTTTTTTTCTTATATGCATGTTATAGTGATCTGGATAAAATAGATTTGGTGAAAATTAAAGAGGATTTTGCGAAGTTGGTGTGAAAATGTAGCTAAGGAATTTACTATCTATGCTCTATATATTTATTAAAAGTAGTGTGAGTAAACAAAACAAAAAAATACAAATTCATTCTGTATTTTTGAACTATTGAAATTTGTATCAAAAGGCTTCTTAATTATAGTAAATATCAATCAGATAGAAATTAGAATCAAAATTAAAGTTAAATAAAAATTTGAATTTTTGTAATTGAGGAATTTAATTTCAAGCCAAAGATATTTACTTTTGCTAATTAATTTTTTGATTGTAAAAAAAGTAGGACACCTGCAGAAGTTTGTGAAAATTAATTTATTGTAAAAGTTCATGTTTGCGAATCCTGAAGTAAAGCTTGTCTATTTTATTGATTTTAATAAATTATTTTATGGCTTATAAATCATATTTTTTTCAGTATACTGTTTAAAGGAATACTTTTATTAGAATTTCAAAAGGTCAAATTGTAGTCTATAGAAATGAAGGAAAAAGCATCAGTAATTGCCTGTAAGCTTAACATAGTGATGCTATTTCAAGCATTTTGAGAAACCCTAATACTCATGGAATTGAAAAGACAGGATGGCCAAAAAACTTGCTCCCTGTGATGAAAGAGTTATTCACCCACAGCTAAAAAGGAAAGGCTCTTCACTTTCTCAAAGGTTAGAACACAAACCGGACTAACGCATGTGTCAAAGTTAACTGTTTATAATCTTAAAAGAAATCTAAAGCTCAGATTTTTCATAGATAACAGACTACTTTTGGAAAAAGATCATGTTTTGGACAAATTAATGGACTTCCATTATTTTCTCAAATAATAAAAAGTTCAATTTGGATGGCCTTTGTGGGAACTAATGTTACTGGCACTATTTAAAGGCAAAGAGCTATATTCTATTAGACAATCAGGAGGGGTAAGTTTGATGGTCTGGTTAACTGTTGGCTATGGATGAAGATCAAATCTAGTTTTTTAAAAGTTTACTAGATACATTCAGATGATATTCAAATATTAGAAAAACCGAAATTCTACCTTATGGTGCAAATAATTAAGGAAATGAAATGGATCTTTAAACAAGATGAAACATTCATTCATATTGCTCTGGCCATCAAAAACTGGTTCTGTGCTTACAATACTTGAGTTTTGTCATGGCCAGTTAAAAGTCTTGATCTTAATATATTAGAAAACGTCCAGGTATAAATTGTATGATGAATGTGTGATGATGGAAAACAGTATTAGTATTAAAGATCATAAGAATGTTCTCTTAGTTGTGTTCAGGACAATTTATGTTTAACTGGCTTTTATCTTTGTATGATTATATGCCAAACCAGGTGTTTGAAGTTAGGATATCTAATGGGGGGGGGAAATCATACTATTATTACAGATTTTTTTGGAAAAGGTAAAGTGTCCTACTTTTTTTACACCTTTAAATAGAAAAAAATAAATTTATAAATATTTTCATTTTATATTCAATTTTTTATTTTATGTTTCAAGATGAAAAAAATAAATATGCTTAGTTTTTTTTTTTGAAAAATACAAGTGTCCTTTCACATTTTTACACGATATACTAAATTGACAAGAATTATAAAAATCTATAATATGGGGGAGGGGGATTTTAATCGCAGATGGAACTGCACAGGCTATTATCCCTTTGAGGAACATTCTTTTAGTTTAGTTAATATAAAGATATTTGATCCTTTGTAAAAAAAATTCTGAACCCTACTTTCTTCATCACAACCAAAACCAAAATATCTTTGAAAGTGATGGTATGCTGTAATTTGATTTTAAAAAGATTACAAGAATTGTTTTGATGATTTTTTTTTTAGCAGAACCTACAAAATATGTTCAAAATCATTAATTGTGTTACTGATATATGTATCGGATTATCCTTTAAATAATGTAAAAGTTCTTGGGTAATGATCCTTCTACTGAAGATCCCAGTGTTTAGTATTTCCACTTTTCTGTTTTTGTCCTATTAGATAATAAATTAATGGTTGAGAAATTGCCCAAAATTTTGAAATATTTGCTGAAATAAATCTTCTCGTTAGTTTTCTACAATCTCTTTTGACAGTATGGATATTTTATGAGACTACAAAGTTAGGGGTCCATTGTGAAGACCTAATGTGCAATTCTGAGAGCTTTGTTTGGTATTATATTGAAATGTTTTAGCTGATTAACTATTTATTTAAGATGTGATGTGTGCAATAAAAGGCATTGCAAATGCTACTATTGGTTAATTTTATATGTTCAGTTTTAGAGTGCTGCAATGCTTATAAGCCATTCTGTAAAACCAAAAAAATTCTGGAACTTTATTTTTCATTTGATTAATTAACAAGATATTTTGATTCTGTTCAGAAAAACATATTCCTATAACCAAAGACAGTATGTTTTGAATTCTGCTAGGGTTACCCAAGATTCTGTTAGTAAAAACTGTCTGAATAACGAATACCTTCCTAGATTTAACTATGTTTATTTACATGTTACACTTCAGGACAAACAATTTATTAACAGAATAGTATACATTTACGTAAATTTTTGGATGGAACACCATGTTTGCTATTTATCTCCTCCATTTGGACTGCTAGTCATTAGCGCTTCAATTATCATCACTCCTCTGATGGCTGTTTTGGCGTGCTTGAAGGCAGGGAGGTTAGAAACTCCCCCTATGATTTGTATGATGTCTCAGAAATCGGTCAGCACTATATTTCCTAGATCTGCCCTGCTCTGGAGAGGTCCACTGTCTCTTGAAACCGTTAAGTCATAAGCTCATAAGGCTGAGCTGTGGTAAGTCCCAAGTAATTAATCTAGCTTTGTTGGATCAGCAGTGCCATATGTAGTGGGTGAATGATTAGTGATCACTAAATTAAGTCCTTCATGTTTGGGCATATGAGTTTCGACTTTTTCTATTTTGTGACTTGCTAATGGGATATAGCATCACCCATACTTTTTCACCTAGTTTATAGGAAGCTTGTCATCTACGATCATAATACATTTTTCACTTGTCTTGCTTCTGTTCAACATGATCTTAATTCTCTGCAGTTAAATGAGCAAATCGCTTGAGATATAAAGTTATCTTAGCTGTAAAGTTATCGTTGTTGATCAGTGCTTTTTTAAGTTGTGTGTAACTTCTGTTCTTAACTCTCTGCCAAACTGTAAAAAGGCTGCTGTGTGATCAATGGTTTCATACTTGGCAGTGTTTATTGGAAAATGAATAATTGGCAGTTTCTCTTTCCAAGTGTCTTATTCATCTTTGATCAGTATAGTGAGTCAGAGCTTTTATCTTTATTTTTACATTCAGATGGGTTGCCTGGGAGTGATATACAGGAATAAGATCTAAAAAGACCAGTTGGCATCTGATTAATTCGTTTGTAACAGTTGCTTTCCAGATTGTTTTTAACATATTTAGAGATGTATTTCCCTGGAAAAAAGTTTCTTGTGGCAACTCTGTTGCAAGTTCCAAGCAGTGGTTGCAACATCATGGTATTGTTGCAACACTCTTTCCTGGATAGGAACTATGAGTTGTGCTTCTTTTGTTTCTACTTTGGGTGAGTAGTGATACAAAATTCCTTGATTCATCAGGAACCTCTGCTGGTCCAGTTTGCAAAATTTTCATCTTTTGAAATGCTTTCAAAACAGTAAATTATTTTTTTCAGTTAATCTTTTAATTGTTATTCTCGAATTTTTTAAAACTTTCTCATTGGAAATCTGCAGTTATGATAAATTAGTCACCAAGACATCTTCATTTTGATTTGTAAATCTGGATAACGTGGGCAATCACATTAGCTTTTCGAATGGTAGGTTTAGTTCTGAAGAGTTCGTCTTACAAATGACATGATGGTGATTTGATGTTCATAAGCCTTTTTAATGGTCAATGGTCAGATGCTATTATTATTTCTTTGTTTTGGACATTATCTCAAAATTTTTCTAGAGCCCGAACTACTGCTATAGTTGCCTTTTGTTGGAACAAATGACTGGCATACTCAAGAATTTGTATCTCTGGGCCTTCTTCTTGGGTAAGGACTGCTCCCAAAGTGTAACTACTAACATCTGTACTGATGCAAAACGCCTTCGATCCATCTGGTTGTTTTAACATTTGGTCTGTTATTTTTTTTCTTTAAGTCTTCAAAAGCTTCTTATTATTCGGGACCTCAAATCAATTGTACATTCTTTTTAGTAAAATTACTAATTAGCATTGTGAAGTTTGCAAAGTTTGAAACATGTCTTTTAAATCACAAGCACATCAGACAGAAGGATTGAACTTCATTCACTCTGGTTGGTAGAGGAATTTATTGATTAAAAGTCTGTAATAAAATAATATCATCTAAGTACAACAGAGAAAAATCATCCTTTAGGCATGACCTAAAATTATCAATTGGGTATTGAAAAGTTGTAGATGCATTTTGTTATATGAAAGGTATGCATAAATATTTAAATGTCCCAAATAGACAAATAGAAGCTGTTATATCTTGATCAGCTTCATGTAGTTACTTTGATCTGATGATATTCTGGTTGGGTGTCAATGGTTGACATATAGGCCATTGACTTAGCTTTTTTGAAAAGTTCGTCTGTTGTTAAATATATGCAATGGTAATAGTGGCATTTAGTTTGCATTAGACAGTGCAACTTTTTTTTTGCAACTATTTAATTTAGGTACCAATACAATAGAACTGGCATATGGAGATTCGCTTTCTTCAATTACACCATCAACCAAGAGTCTTAATTCTTTCTTCGGCAAGTTTATTTTTGCATGATTCATTCTATAAAGGTATTCTGCAACTTGTGGTCTGTTTCTAGTATTAATACATTGTTCAATAAATGGTGTTGGTTCTGTCTCTGGTTCAAAGCACCTCTTAAAACTCTTGCATTAAGCAATTTAACTGTTGATGCTGTTCTTTATTTAGATGTTTACCTTCATCACTTCAAAGATTCAATGAAGTTGATGTTTCAAGAACTTCAACTGAATTAGAAATTTCTGCAATTCTTTTCTTAGAAATGGATATGGAGTTTTCAGTTTTTGAAGGCACTTTGTAGAAAAGATCATGGATCTGATGATTTTCATGGAAATGTCAGGTGTCATTGAGGACATCTAATACAATTCCTGCAGATTTGAGATTCTGTTCATAAAAGAGCTCTATTTCCTTTGGCTTTTGGCAAAACATTTAATTCTCTGGGTACAACTTTACCTTCAACTGTAAGATTCACAACAGTAGTCAAGGTAGCTATATTGCTCTGTGTTCAATCGGAGAGTGTCAAGGAAATATTCTTGGGTTTAAACTTAACTTTTTTACTTTGTAGCAAATGGTATAATTATCCTCCAGCAATGGAATGAGATGTGTTAGTTTCTGCACATACAGCAGCTTCCACTCCACAAATTTTGATGACAATTAAGCTTGATGAAGATGTTGGTGATTTGAATGTTAACAAATTGATGGTATTTACAAATGCTATTGTTTCTCCTTTTGATCTTGAGCAGCTAGGACATTTTGATTGTATGTATCCAGGAGTTCCACACCCATAACATCAGATCACTCTTTCTGGTGCAGGGTTCATATTCTTGGAAAATACATTTCTTGATGTTTTTTTGTAGTTAGATTCTGTAGGTATTGCAGTGAACTTAATCTTTTCTGATGTCGGGAACTCACTTCTGGAATTTGGTTTGTTAAATGGTGCAGAATTTTTCTTTAGTCCATAACAAATAATTTCATATGCATCCAATTTTTATATTAATATTAATAGCTGGTTCTATTCTACCCATGAATTGACAAAATGCTCTTTAAGATTTGAAGGTGTTTTTTTCTTAATTTGGTCACTTATAATTAGATTTTTAACTGTCCATAGTTTTTAATGTTTAGTTCCGTTATCCATCCTTCAAAATAAGCTAGTTCAAAGCAGAAGCCTCTCCAAGTTGTATTTGGGTCTTTTTGTATTGTGAAAAAACTTTATAAAGTGGTAGGCAGTTAATCTGTATCACTTAAGAAGTTTTTCCTTAACTCTCCGGTAATCTTGAAGATCCTCTTCATCCTCTCTAGCAACAAGTTGTGCTTTTTCTGTCAGCTATGAATTAATTATGATAAGGAATCCTTTTTTTATCCTGGAACACTTAAAAATTTTAGTTGCCTTTCAAAAAGTGTTAAATAAAATCCAATTTCATCGTCTTTTGGGTTAAATTTAGGGACAACTCTAGAAATATCCATTTTGGGTTGGCTTATTTCCTGAACTGTTGCCTACTTTTGAGAAATTTTTTGTAATTAAAGTTGAATTCTTAGTCTTTCCAACTAGAAAAAGACTGGTGCTCCTTTTTGACTCATTCATCTGCAGCCATTTTTAAGTTCTCTTTCTTCCTCTTTCTGAATTTTGTCCATTTTTTCCCAAAAAAGTCTGTATTTTTCTTTTTCACATATTACTAATATTTAATTTTCAGCTGCTTGTTCAGCCAATTTCCTCTCATCAATGATGTTGGTCCATAAATTCTGTACTAATTCTTCATACATGACTGAATTCATTATTGAATTTTTAAGTTGAAACATTTTCACAGGTAGACCTAGTTCTGTGGCTATTACTTGTAGATCTCTTTTTCTATCTAGTCCCCAAATGCCTTGTTGTATTTACAAAATTTGTTGAGAAATTTTATGAATTTCTTAATTAACCTTTACAATTAATTTTATATTGGCTAATGTGATGTTCAAAATTTTTAATACTTTATGATAAATATTGACAATTATAATATCTTAAAGTCCTAATTCTCTCTGGTGAATGTGGATAATAACATTTTATAATAAATTTTAAAATCATATTGACATTTAATGTGTCTCATATGTGAACAAATAATTTCAATAAGTAAATAAATATTTTGTCTTGGACATTATGCAGATAATTATTAAAACAATAGTACAAAATTTTACTACAATGCATTTATCTTTTCAAGATAATCAATTATCAATTTAGAATTGTATGAAGACAACTGTTTAACATATATATTTTATATCAAGCAAAATTTATTATAAATACTTATTCAAAATACTCAATATTTCCTTAAGTATCAACATAAAAAGGAAAAACTATTCAAATGCAGCTGAGGTAAAACAATATACTACCATTAAAGAAACTTTTTTCAATTGAAGACAAATATTCATATTCTGGAAAGAAACAGAAAAAGGTCAGTATATATCAAACAGAATTAATAAATCATCTTTCCTTTCAAGGGGGGAAGGAATTTTGTTTTCATTACATAATGTGCAATATGACTCAGCATATGAAAACCTTATTCGTTAGACTTTTACTTTCTTTTTTTAAATGATACAATTATTTATCCATTCAAATTTATTAATAAAGATAAATTTCTACATTTTATACTCTTCACACATCAATTATAACACTGCAAAACTTATTCACTCCAGTTAACACTTTCTGGAATAAAAAATTTCTGGTTTCCTTTAAAATTATCAGATGATAATAAAATACTAGATAAGTTTTTGATATTTTATAAAATTCTTGTGTAAGATTAAATACTCAGGGGAAATATATTTGTTAACACACTTTATCTGTATTTTATTATTCATCATAACCGATGACATATTAGATTGGAATATTCTATGTAAAATGAAAAAAAATCGGAAAATCATGCAATCTTCTGATGAAGAATCTTTTTTCATGGATGGATATAACAAGGCAAAACCTTGAAAAGATACAGATTTAGGTTCTTAAACAATAGTGTTCTCAATTGGATAATCCATTCAAACTGCACGAAATTCATTTCATTCATGGTTTATTCAATTCATATTCATTCATATTAGGGTTAACAGATTCTATATATGAAAATTATCTAAACGAATATCTTCCTAGATTTAATTACTTTTATTTAGACATTACACTTAAGGACATAACAATTTAAGGGCCAACAATTAAGTATTAACAGGATAGTATACATATACATAAATCTTGGGGCGGAACACTACCTTTACTAGTTAGCTCCTCCGCTTTGAGTGCTTGTTTATAGTGCTCCAGTTGTCATCACTCCTCTGGTTTCATGCTTGAAAGCAAGGCAGTTATTGATAGAAGATCGCCATAGGAGAGAGAACACAGCCAATTAAGAAATGTGTGAATTCTTTTAGTTGAAAATTCTGCTATTGTACTTCTGTTGGGACTTAAGTTTTCTAATTATCGCACCATTGTTTGACTATTCAGAGATAATTTGTAACTATCTATTCATAGAATTGATTAACTTATGAGAGTAATAAATAATGTTTTTGCCATAGATTGAGTATTCAATTCTTATATCAAAGGTTTCAAAAAGTCATGCATGTATATAGTGTATAAAATTGGAGAGAGGAAATTTTTTTCAATAAAAGACAACCTCTTCATTTGGTTTGGAAATATTCTAAAAAAGGCCATCTAAATTGCAGAATCATAAACATTCTTTAATATTTAAATTAATTATCTTGAAAAAAAAATTCCCAACTTCAATTATATTATTTCTTTATAAATCAGTTAAATTGCTGTTCTGCTTGTCCTCAAAAGGAACATGTCTGCAATGATAGGGATATAATTTCTGTTCTATAGTTATGTAAAGATATTTTAGTTTTGTCTTTACAAGGATTTGGAATTGAAGAGCAACAGTCACACACAATTGTGAAAGCATGCTTCCAAAAGTGCAGGACTATTATGTTATAAAACAGGTGTTGAAAATAATTTTGAATAACTATCCATTTGTTGCAGAGCAAAATTTTCAAAAATGTTGCTGGAATTTGGTTAGCACCTGGAGTTGTGTTTCTGGATATTTGTATCGTCTTTTATTATTCAGAGGTGTGAAAAAGTTCATTAAGTAGATTGTCTTCTTTGCAAAGAAATTGTATAGAAAACAGCTTGTGTGGAATATTATTGAATGTGAAAATTCTGCAAACAGATTTGCTTGAATTTGAAGTTGGGGAATAAATTTATTAACTTGAGAATATTTAAAGTTAATTCTGGACTTCTTAAGGTGAAAATTTCAGAATATTATTCAATAATATCAGATAATATGCATTTTTACAAATTGTATCCCAGTACATTTTCTTAGCCTTTTTTTTGTGAAATCTGAGTTAACTTAGATATTGCCAGTATTTAATCCATAATTGGAAAATGTCACGTATGGACTTTTTTGAAATTTTTGCTGAGATGGGAATGCTGTATTAGATATGGGTGCCAGCTCAGGTATTGTCCTCGTCACTTGACCGTGGTTCAAAACTACGAGGTCCATCGCCAATAGTCCTCATGTTGCTTCTAGTGTGAGGTTAATGAAAACTAAACTAAAAAAAAAAAAAAAACTAAAGCTATATTTGATTTTCACAAGTGAGTTTTGCTTTGAATGATTTTTTCCAGCAGAAGGAAATCTCAGTTCATTGTAGGTTTTTCTGACTGTCTTGGCGGGCCTCTAAAATATTCTTAGCGAGCTATTTACCTACCTCTGATATAGTGTTTTGTGAGTTTTAAGTAAAAGCATGTTGAAAAAAATTAAAAAATCCACTTCAAATACCTTGATATGCAAAGATAGGATACTCTTCCTGAAACATACAAAATAATATAAAAATGTTTTATTTTAGTTTGTTGAGAGTATTTGTACAAAAATTAAAATCTTAAGTGCATAGAATTGTTTATTTTCTTTTTTTAGTGAAGTAACAAATAAAGGTACACATGAAATATATTAATTATTTTAATTCATATTCTACTCTCGTTTGCTTTATTAATATGTAATAGTAAGAATCACAATAAAGAGAATTTTTGTAAAAAATATTAGTAAATAATTCTTAGATTTTATCAAAATTTTCAATATATATGCATATATATATAAATCTGTTGTAGCCAAACATCTTCAAGTTAGTCATTATAAGCCCTAAAATACATGTTGACAATCAAAAATATTCTTTGGAAGAATCATAGGCTAAATTTTTGTGCATTATTATGCATATTTTGAAAATGCTTTCTACACTTCCTAATTTATTCCTGATAAAAATACGATAATTTTAGAACTGGTTCATAAATTTAAAAATAACAAAATAAATTGGATTGAAAAAAGAAAAAAAAATACAGTTAAATGGGAAAACTATTCAGTTTTTGATTCCATTTGGTTCTGTGAATGATTACAAAATGGACAAAAGAACAAAGACCTACCAATTGTAGAAACCCATTCCAATTCAAAATCGTTTACCCAAAACTTTACTGTTTCTCAACCTGCTTTGGTAGGTCTATTAGAAGACCTACCCAAACAGGTCATCTAGTTCCAAGACCTGTTTGCCTGTTTTCAAGACCTGTTTTACTTCCTGTGGAAAGAACTCGTTCAGAGGTATTTTTCTCCTTCACTCTAGTTCCTGGACCTGTTCTATCTAGTTCTTTTGTTCTTGTTGCATTTTCAATGCTGTGAGCACTATTGCAGGTTTGTCCATGCACTTGTGTGTTAATGGCTCTATTCAGAGAACTGTGTGGGAGGGGATCATAGGTGTGTGTATGTTATCCCTGATCATCAGTAGAGAGATTGGGCTGCTCGTAGATGGATCTATTGCTTGCTTTGGGCATAAGAGCAAGCTGACTAGTGGGGAGAAATGACAGCTTTATCTTCAGGCTTCTCTGACAGTATATAGCTTTCTATAATGCAACATCGTGTTATGGAAGGTTATATACCTGGGAAGGCAGAGTGGGGGAAAGGATTGAGTAGCTCAAAACAACCAAAAACAGGACATTCTTTTCATTCCCATCCTTAAGTTGGGGAAATAACTGTCGGTTCAAGGTGGATTTTTTTTGGACTGTCTTGGTGGGCAACAAAAAATTCTTAGTGGGCTGCTGTTTGCCTATTCCTGGTGTAACTCATGAGCATAAATGTAATATTCTCTAAAGGCAATTAGTTACTGATGTGGCTATTCTTTTAAATATATTAAATTAAGCCACAACTTAACCTATAACTGTAAAACGTCAATCTTTATAAAATTAAACTTTATTTGAAACTTAATCAATTTAACTGAATCACAGTGGGCTGCTTTTGCCACTCATGACTGGCTATTTAACAAAAAGATACCTGGAGCAAACTTTATTACACCTGTTTCAAAAATGCATTTTATGTTGACACACCTTTTTGTCATGGCAGCTAACAAACACAGGGAATATAATGCCTTTTACAAACTGTATCTTGATTGAATTTATGGGATGTTGAGCAACAAAGGCTATTATTCCCAAACCACATCTTATATATATCAGAAATTTGCATTTGATCTAACCTAACTGATTGTTAGAAATATATGGACAGTCATAAAAATCGACAAGTATGGTATAACAAAGCATATTGAATGCAAATCCCTAATGTGGGCTGGCATATTGGTGATGATAGCCCAAAAGACAATTACAAATTTTGGGATCTTCATTACTACTCAACTCAAGATATGATACCAGTTACTTGTATATTTGGCAAGTTTTTACTGAGTTGTAAGTACCAACATGTAGCCTTTTTTCAGGATCTATTTAAGAATTTGGTAAACCTAGCATACTAATAATAAACTCAAATGCTAAGAAATTCTGACTGAAAATGAAAAAATTCAAGTAGTAGGATCTACTTAAGTTAAAAAGGGAACTATTTTCTAATTTGATGCTTCCCTTCCATCATGTTTAAATACATTTCAAAACATTTGGAATATGAAGTTGAAGGGAAGAGCAATTTCAGTTCATTATTTATTTATTATTATTTTGACTCTAGTACTTCCCTACATTAATACAAGTAATGTATGTGTGAATAGAGAATGCAAGAATATGGTGTCAATTTGTTACAAAACTTAATACAAGTTTTGTAACAAATTGACACCATATTCTCAAACTAAAAAATTGTGATCAGTTATTAATTATTTTTATTTATTAAACTTGACATTTTCTTTCCATAGGCTCTTGGTAATCTGTATTTTGTACACAATAGCCTGAAAGATGTACAAATATGGGACTTTAATGGTAAGAAACACATTTTGTAATTTATAAACATGCAAAAAAAATTTCAAACATTTTATTTTTGAATTTTTCTTTTATTTGCTTTTTTTTTTATAATTGAGCTGTTTTACAATGTTAAAAATACCGTATCTATTTGATTTTTAGACTATTTAGTTTCTTTTTTAATAAAAAATGTGATATATATTTGTAATTATAGTTGTGTATTTTTTTGTTTTATTATTCTATTTATATTATCTATTTTAAATAATCTTTGCTGCTGCTTTTTCAGTTCAGCTATTCTTTTTGTCTGGTGTTTCATAGTCATGATATCACTTTTTAAAATTCCATCTGTTTTATTTATACTTGTTTGACTTTGTGGGCTTTTTCCCCACCCCAACTTGTTTGCATTTTTATACAAAATTGACTTTTTACACCATGATTGAAATTTCAGTTTCAATGCTTTAAATAATTTTTACCAAGTATAGTTATTAAATGTTAATGTTGAATAAAAAAGAAATAACCAAGAGGTGATTTCAACAAATGTTTGGTACAAAAGAGCCAGATTTAACTCTTGTGTCACCAACATTCACTCACTTAATTCTTTTAAAATTTGTTTTTCAAGATTTTGTGTCTGTTAAATCATGAAATCTAACCCTGATTCTGTCCAAGTGTATGATCAAAATAATTGTTTTGGTTGCTGTTATTTTCAATTTATTAACTGCTATTATATATATATATATATTAAGAATAAAATTGTTCTTTATTAATTTGTTGCTTTATGTAAGAATTGCAGCAACTTGAGTTTAAAAGTTAAATTTTGTTATAAGTCTTACTGTTTTTTGAAATTTAAATGGAGCCTTTTAAGAATTATTTATTGATTATTTGATTGCAGTATTGTTAAGATAAAAACAATGATAAATTTGATTCTCTTTAGAATAAAATTTAGTTTTACATTGTTTTATTAGTTGTATTTTTATAATTAACTTGAAAAGAATTTTTAGTGCTCAATTTTTTTTAAAAAAAAATTGCATATAAAATCCATAAGCAAATTGTAGCAATCATTTGTATTTATCTTACAGAAAATAAATTCAAATCAGCAGCTGGTAAAGAAGTCCACAATGGCAATATTGAAAATGTGGCAACAAAAGAGAAAATTAAATTTCCTTTGATGTTGTTTCCAGAGGTGATTCTTTTTTTTTTTTAAAATCTGTTATATGTAATAAATGTTTTAGTTGAGTATTCATAGAAAAACTTGAGGGGGGAAGGAATGTTTTTAGTAAAAGTAATTATCTATTTTTTCACGATTATTAAATTCTTATAATATGTAAAGTTTGCTTACAAATGTGAAAATTTTTCTGTGGACCCATCTACTACCTGAAAGTTAGGGGATCACTGTATCATGTAAGTATTCATTGAAAATATGTATATATAATTCATTTCTAAATATTTTTTTTATAGAAAATTGCATTAAAACTTTTAAAATAAACTGAAATAATTTAATATAAATCTTAAAAATTAAGATTTATGTTTTTTTGGATGTATTTATAAGCCTACATAGGATACAAGTGTTTCAGTTTGTTATGAATCTGTAAAAAAAAAATAAAGTGTTGAGGCATTGCAACTTTTAACATTTAAATTTTGATAAGGAGTCTTCAAGAATTAGAAAAAGATTGGATTATTTTTTTTTTATTAACTTGTCTAAAGTTCCAGAAGACACATTTTTATATGACAAGATCAGAATTAAGTTATAATTTTTTGAAATTATTTTGCAAAACTCTTGAGAATTATAATAAAAGTTGCCTCTTATTAAGGAAATTATAATAACAATCAACCTGACAGAAAAGGGGAATTAATGCTAAATACAATTTAATTAATTTATAAACTATTAATTACTCTTGAATCTAATTTAATGTATCTTAGGTTAAAAACTTTTTTTACATAGTAGATATGTTCCTCTGAAAATCGTGTAAAAAAAAATACATATGACATGGTAAATTTGGGGATATGTTCCACAACTTTAAAAAATTGTGTAAAATATAAAAAAATAATAATAAATATTTTTCCCGAAACACCATGCAAAAAAACATAATATCCATATTACATATTTATAAAATAAAAACAATTAATTTTTTTTTTACGAAAAAAATTAAAATTAATGTACAGTGAAAATTCAGTCTTATAGGTACATACAGTATATAAAAGTTCAAATTGAAATTAAGAATAAAACTACTAACAACTGTTCATCGCTACTTGATAACAAAAATGCACGTTTATTATGAATTGGACCAAAAAATACTATCAGTTGATGTATATAACAGAACTGTCGGCTTTTATTCAAATGAATTATTTCATTCATTATTAACAGCCACCGTTGGTTTTTTTTTTCTTGGTTTCTCAAGTTGCTTATATAATTTTTGATATTCTGCTACTTGAAACTTAAGATTACATTGATATTTTAATGCACATTCTATATCAAGATCATGGGTAAGAAAATGTTCCATACTTGTAGCAAATTTCAAGTCCTCGTGAATTTAATCATCTTTTAATAGCTGAACTTCAACTTCGTCGTTGTCGACTTCTTTATTATCATAAACTGTCATAAATTTGATCAAGGGCTTTCTAGCATCAATTCTTCAATGTAAGTGTTTATTATAGTCACCCCGAGTTTCTATGACAACGGCTGAAGAGCGAAATGCTGTATTCAAGTTGAAGTACAACGAAATAAAGTAAAAAGTTATTATAAAATTCGGGTATTTCCTGTAACTCTACAGCACACAAAGTAAACAAACCATGAAGTTGACAATGTCACTTGCATTATTCATTATGTTACACAAATACATATACTACACTTGACGAATATTATATCAATTACACCAGATATTTGAAGGTTACAAGTTGTAGACAAGCTCTTTCAGCTGCTGCAAAATTAATCATTATCATCTTCTTTGTTCTCATGTTCTGTGCTTTCTTGCACAGCTGGAGTTGTGGTCATTGGCACACTTGCACTAGGAGTTGACATTAAACCACCAATATCATCCGAACTGTTCTTAAAGTCAATTTCAACTTTGTATTCATGCTTTGAAATGTATCGCACATATTTTTCAGGTGGTACAAGAATAATAACAGGCACAGAACACACTGTGGTATGAGAAACATAAGTAAACAGCGTAGTTAATTCAACATCAACAAATTGTTCAAATGTTTCAGGAATCTGATCAAATGAGGTTAATTCCGTGTAAAGCAGGAAGAGCTGCCAAATATATGCTCCTTGGCCTTCTTTTAGTAGACGTGGAATACGCCAAACCACAGCATGGAAGACATGTTCATACTTTGCTTGGCCTGCAGATACTTCAATGAGACTATGATCAAGATTTTGCGCAGCCCCTATGATTCCCTCTAATCCCTTTATTTTATCCAGTCTTCTTGCAGCTGATTTTTTGGACGGAAGTGTTTTTCTGTGCAGAACAAATAGATCTAACATTCAGATACTGGAAAGCGAATTTGGATTTTTTCACATGGAACTCGACCTTGGTTTTTGATACTGTATCCTGGAACCAATATATCGGAACAAATTTCAACTCTTGTATTACTTACAGTCATAAAGACCCTCACCTAGAGAGGAAGCTCCCGATTTTTAGGTGGGTGAATTCGAAACTGCAGAAGTTCAAATAAACAAGCATCAGGTGGATGAAATTTTATAACACAATTTTTATAAAACTCATCTTGAACAACACATGAATGAAATTCACACTCCTCTAAACGTATCCATTCTTCTGTTACTACTGATATGATATCATAGTGTCCTGCAACTTCTTTTTCTTGTCTAATAATATCATTCAAACTAATTTCCACAGATGGCATACCAGTGATGAATGCCAGAAAGAAAATACAAACACAAGTTGCTTATCAATATGACCAGTTTTGCTTTGTTCAACATAAAATTCATCTTGAGCTACAACTTGAACTTTTTCAGTTTTATAAGTTAAAACACGGTCTCTATGAACACTCATCTGAAAAAGAGCGTCTTCAAATTCATGTATAAATAATTTAATATCAGAATAAGATTGTGATCCAAGTTTTAAAAGTTGAGATGTCTGAGGTGAATGTTGAAGTGGCAAACCAAGTTTTGCAACATCACCTTTGATGTTACTTGGCCTTGAGTTAACTTCAGAAATCTGTCCAGCGGGGACCCAAACCCTTTCCCGATAAAATTTATACTGTAATTTCACAGTAAATAATTTTACCATATTGATCATACTGTTGAGTTCCAATTTCTGATAAAGAGTAACAAGCCTGCAATGGTAATTCCTGAAATGGTAATTTATCATCTGTTTTGTTAAAAAGTTGCAAAACACTATTTCTGAAAGTTTAGCAAATATTTTTGTCCTGAATCGATTACAAGTCAGTTTCTTTTTATTAGGTTATCTAAGTACCATTTCCCATCCTTCTTTATCATAAGGCCTATGGTACATTTCCAAAGGTTTAGAAATATCTTCATCAAATAATGGAGAAAGAGGTGTTTGTACAGAATCAGCTTTTTGAAAAACTTTCCCCTGGGAAAAAATATGTGAGCATAAACTGACCATCATCTGATTACATTGTCAAAATTAGAATTAAGAAGAAAAAAAAATTTTTTTTTTTTTAGGGATTCGTGTAAAAAAAAATTAGTGTAATGAACTGTATTGGTGAACTGTGTTATTTCAAAATTGTGTAAAAAAAACTCTCTGTAAAAAAAAAAAAAGAGTTGGGTGTATTAGTAACTATAAGGACTCGAGTATATATTTGTTCAAGGCGTAAATCAAAATGTTTATATCCTTGTTTTACCTGTATCTGTAGGCAATGTATGTGTGCATATATATGTAATTCAAGGATACATTTAATTTAAGTATTTGGATCTTAACTATTTGCTTAAGTTAATTTTGAATAGTGGAGGGAAGCTAACTGGAAGAACACTGAATCAAACCATACTAATTGAAGCATCCAAAATAAGAGCTGACCTCTCTAATTTATAACTTATTCATTTTATTGCAAATATATTGTATTTTCTAATCAAAATTATCTTTCAGAATTCTAATTATCTTTAACACTTATTTTAATTTCCAGAGTAAGTTATCAAGGAAAGGTTTCATGAGGACAAGGTGGAGGGTTGGTTGTGCTGTGTTTGATCTAGTCAATATTCATCTTTTTCACGATGCATGTAATTTCACTGCTATTGAAAAGGTTTGTTCATATTGAAATTCATATTTTTAAGCAGTTTTAAAAAATATTTAATCAACAGCATTAAAAGTTTATCTATATTATTGACATATTGAGTTAGATTAGTTATAATAAGGATTCATTATAAATTAAATTTTTATTATTAAATATATGAAAAATATTCTAGAGAGGTATCCACATTTGTTCATAAATAAATGTTCACTAATTATTCGTTAGAACTTAAATGTATCTAATAATTTAAATGTGTGAGAAATATTTTCAATCACTTAAGTAATGAGTTAAGAGTTTTTTTTAAAAAAAATTGATATTAATCTGAAGTTATGAAACTTAATTGCGTTTTTCTCGAAAAAGTTTTAGTCTCCAAATTTTCTTTATTATCTTTAGATATTAATCATAATTTGAATGTTTGGAAGTTTGTATAATTTTGATATAAAATTATATTGAATCATTAAATTTTCCAGTCATATTACATATTGAGAAATTACTTTAAAGAAAGGTATAATGAATAATCTTCAAATGCTTTAAATAATTAAAGTCACATATTAGAAAAATAAAATGAACTATTTATTATATGATTTGAAATATCGATTGAGTTATCTGATTTTGGCCTTGTTTTAAGTTATTTAGAGACTTGGTTATGAGATAAAATAATTTCTATTGTCATCATGTCCTTGGTTTCAGGTTTGCTGCGTGTTAAATAGAACTATGTTTGAAAATAATTCTTCAATAGTGTGTCGGGAAAATTAGGAGATGGAAATACCTTTTCAGATGTTATTCTTGTAAAAACAAAATTATGAGGACAGTTCAAAAGTACTTGTGTGCCAATTTTTAAAAATTAACATATTATTTCCAAACATAGTCCCATCTTTTAGGGATATATACTTCTCTTGATGTCTCTGCTAATTTTTTAACCCATTCATAAAATACGATTTGTTGAGCTCTCCAAAATACGCCTCTTTATGTGACAGTGACCTCCTCATTTGAGCTGAATTTTTTCCTTACTACTGTTTATTCATGTTTAGGACTAAGAATTATATCTAGGAACCAGGTTGAATCAATATGGGATGCAGCAGTTATTCATGCAGTTTGGCAGCGACAGCTGGATTAATGTACTGGTATGTTGTTGTGGAAAATGAAATATAACTGGTGTGTTTTGACTAAAGATGCTAAAAAAAGCAACATTAATGCAGAGTTAAACTAACACAGTTAAAATAGTTCAAACAAAATAATTAAATTGTTATCGTTGTAGTTTATTTCCAGTTAACTGAAAAAAAAAATAGGATAGAGGAAGCAATTCGACACATATGTAATTTTGAAATATGAATTGTTTTCAAACTTATTAGTTGTGCTAACAAAAAATGGCGGTGATGTTTCACAAATCAAACGCTTTATTGGCCGTCAAACCAACAATAAAAAAATTATGAATAATTAAAAATATGTAGCCAGTCATAAAAATAAAGTATGTCATGTTAAGTTGCAACCTCTGCTGCCACATTCACTATTCCAGCTTCCTCCATCTTATGAAAGAAGCTGGACTTTTCCCAACATCCTATGAAGGTCCCTAAACCATTCACATCCACTTTGATATAAAAAAAAATTCTACAACTAAAGGAAAGGATTCAACTTTTCAAGGTCAACAAACCCAAATTGGAGTCTTGTACACTTCATTATCAGAAATAATTTATGCAAGTATGCACAATAAATATCTAATTGTACATGATATTAATTCTTTCCACAAATCAAAATCAAGACAAATAAACATGAATTTATAACAGGACCAAAAACATGATCATATTGAATATCTGTCTTGAAGGATGCTGTGAGCTACAAGACGAGGTTTAAAATGCATTACTTCATTCTTTATATGAGGGCGGTCTGAAAAGTTTCCACCTTAAGGTGAAGAGGGCAGCACATGTTTTAAAAAGCTAGGGAATGTGGATATGCATCTTTTGATAGGTACTCGCCAAAATTTCAGCTATTTTGGAAACACAGTGGTTGTTTGACAATTGTTTGAGCAAGTCGATGCGAGTGTTTTTGTGAAATTGGAAAAAATCAAGTATTGAGCTGTCAGTAAATATTTGTTTTTGAAATTTAATACACCTACTCAAATCAAAGATGAGCTGGATGCTGTGTACAGGGAAACAGCACCATTATTTGTCACCATGAAATTTTGGGCAGCTGAATTTAAACGGGGCTGTACCAGCTTGGGAGACAAGGAACGTTTGGAATGTCCAAAACTCAACACATACTGACGATAACATTGCTTGAGTTCACCAATTGGTGCTAGATGATCGGCGGGTCTTGGGTGCTAAAGCACCCCCCTCCCCTCCCGATGTAGCCGGGGCTGATGCACGTTAAATCTGTTGGAGCCCAAAGTCCTTCCGTTGGCGTGGTGTGAAGTTAGCATAGGGGGTGTCAGCTCGGGTGTTGTCCTTGTCACTTGACCGAGGTTCAAAATTACAAGGTCCATTGCCTGTAGCCCCCATGTTGCTTCTAGTGCGACATTAATAAAAACTAAACTAAAACTAGACTAATCCCCATTTATTAAGAAATCCATTAGTATGACGATCTTTGTATCCCCAAAAAGTGTTGCCATAACTTTTCAGTCCAATGAGACTGTTTTCACCATATCTGGAGCTAATTCATAGGATGCTACTCATTGTTTTTGATAGTCAAAGCAGAGGTCTTAAAAAGAAAATAGACCAGTTAAAAATAAGCATTTAGTTTATTAAATGGAGGAGAGAATATATTCAAAAATAAAACATGTCCCTTCTCTGGTTGCTACCAGTAATACAAAAGATCCTATTTAATATTTTAAGGAATAACTGAGAGAACATAAATTTATGTAACTTGTTCTGAAGTGCACCATTGCAATAAATAAATAAGATCATAGAAAAGAATTTGAGAGGTAATTTCTAGTAGTAACTTATGAGATGCTGAATTTAATGCATTTTACTTAAATGCTAAAAAATGTCCTACAGTGCCCTCTATTTTTCATGAATTCTCAAATCTTACAAAATCACTGATCAACGCAAATAAATAATTTGCAAACTATATTTATGTATCGAATTTTCATTCCAAAAATAGTTTTGAAGATACATGAATTAATTTTTGTACCTAATTTAATACGATTACTTTGTGTGCAAAAGTTTTAGAGAGCTTTTGGAAACATAGCTAAATTTTTCTTTTTATTTATTTAAGTTGAAGAAGTTTTTCATAAACTATGTGTATATGCTTTGTGCAACTGTTTTCGATATGGGAGTCATTAAAACTTCATAGCAGCTTGATTGTCACAAAATAATATGTTATAGTTGTAATTAACCCGCTTGCATGCACTTAAGATTATAATCCTGATAAGTTATTTTGCTGTATTTGTGAGAGATACAAATTTGGTCTCCATTGTAGATAGACTGACCAATTTTCATTCAAATGTACATCACAATATATGTTGTGTGAACTAGAATTTATGCAATTCACATTTACTGACTAATAAGAAAATTTCACTTACTTGTCAGACAGCTTTCATCATTCAGTTCTTGTTTAAATCAAATTGACGAAACAGACTTGCATTTGGCATCACTAAGTTTTTTATTTTAAGGTGTTACATCACAAAAATAACAAAAAAGTATAATAAACACATTTTTCTAATTTAAATTTCATTACATTCTATCTTAGTCATTATCTGAGGAAGACATAAATCTACCTGAACTTTGATCCTGGGAGAATCTCATGTAGCACCCTCTTTCTTTCTAGTATGTTCTTTATCATGCAATAGAATAACACCACTCACAGAGATTCAATCATCCCTATTGAATGCAAAGTCTGCATCATTGTAACAGCTTTTAAATTTATCTTTCAAAGATTCAATTCCTGACTGACTTCGTAGATAATAAACACATTCTAGTAACTTTAAAAGAGAAATTCAATGCTTTTAATATAGGTTAGTTTAATGTTTTGAATGAATATTAACAACAAAACTGATGTCAGGTCAGGTGTGACTGGCTAGAAAAGCTATGCATCCAATAATATTCATATATTATATGTTTATCATTTCATAAATTTCAACATCAATGTTTAGACATTGCTGCTTAAATAACACTATTCTTTTTGTTATAGGAAGGGAAGTTATTGGGATATGAAACTTTTGATATTTCTGTTAAAAGTTCCTAATATAATCACTTTGGTAATGTATATTTTACCAATAATGTACTTGTTTCCCCAAATACTTTAAAATCAAACCACATTTAATTCGACAATGACTTGCTTCATATCATTGTCAGATCTTCCAAAATAGCACAACGTTGGTGTGGTGTGGATGTTAGGAGAGGGGGGGTGCCAGCTCAGGTGTCGTCGTCGTTACTTGACTGTGGTTCAGAATTACGAGGTTTGTCGCCAATAGCCCTCGTGTTGCCTCTAGTGCGACGTTAATAAAAACTAAAACTAAACCAAAATAGCACAATATCATTTAAATATTAAAGCAATGCTATACAGTTTTCATATGTACACACAGTTTAACCATTCTCATTTTTGCTAGTCAAGCTTCAAACAAAAAAAAAAAAAAAAATGATCTTCTGCTTAGGTGAAAGGTGAAGACCATATATAGCCTTTTCCAGTTGACAAACATAATTTATTTTTTCTTGTTTTTCATAGTCTTGCAGTTGTTACATAAAGATAACTTCTGGCAGTGGTGAATGGAGATAGGCACTTATATCTAATTTTCAGTATTCCGTTTTGGATGACATACAAGCAGCATAAGGAACACCTTAATGACCGAGAAATCAATTACAGTACTCAATACTTTTTTAAATGTTTCTCCTTTTTTCTTATGAAAAGGGAAACTTTGTCTTATTGGTAGCATCTCTTATGATTCCAGAGATTTCTTAAAAGTTTTATATTTTCTGATCTAAAAACTATTTTACTAACTTCTATGATTGGTCATAATTTTTATTTTCTCTTCCATGGCTTTCATCTGAGATTCAAATTTGGAAGTTTTAAAAACTGCTTTATTTTTTGTTGGTATTAGAACTTCTAGTCATGCTTGTAAATGGCTAGTTTCATCTCTCTGATTAAATATTTTATCCTCATCTTGATCTATATTTTCAACACTTGAATAGGTGTTTTTCACACTAAAATTAAAGTTTTATTTTTTACATTTAAGACCATGAGACTTGAAATATATATCCGTTCTTGTTTTGTTCCTCCGGTGAATATCTTTCCTAATCCAAACAATTTGTTTAGGTATAGAATCAGAGTATTTGATGGGATTCATAAGTGTTGTTTTCAGTTATCGAATCATTTTCTGATTTAAGATAAGTTTTAATGCATTGTCTCTTTAATCTATTATGTAAAAACTTTACCTCTTAAGACTCTGTTTTAGTATTTAAATTTTCAATGAAAATACATTAAGACTCGGATCAGATTCCATTGTGATTTATTCCATTATCAAATTTAACATTTATTGTTTCACTAATTTTCCTTTCTTTAGGTAATCATATGCAATATCCCCGAGTCTGTGTGTCCAACTTTAATAACCTATTTTCTTTGCTGTCATCTGTAACTAGTTTATTTCTTAGTTACTTTGGTGTTCCAACATAACAAATTTTACCAAAAACTTTTAAATGTTTTACTGAAGGCATCTGATTTTCCAGTGGCCTACTCTGTTTCTATCAAGTTGTAGATTCCACTAAAGACCCTCATGACTCCAAAGTATCCTGTGATATTTTTCTCTCCCATACAGTTTACGCTCTCTGGTAAATTTGAGTGACAGAATAACCCTTGCAATATTTCTCAATTTCCAATCTTCTTACTTGTCAGTCAATTTTTATCTTTTCATTCCTTCTCTGCTAAGATAATAGTTTAAATCAATATTTTGTACATCTTAGCCATATTTGTGGCTTTAGCATCATAAATCCAAACTGTCACTCACTCGGGTGCTGTCCTTCTCACTTGACAATGGTTCAAAATTAAGAGGTCCATTGCCAAAAGACCTTATGTTGTTTCTTAATGGGAGGTTAATTAACAACCAAATCAAAATATTACTATTCTCATCCGCATGCGTGGCAGCTTAGTGATCATGATTTCGGATTCATGGCCGGTGGTTTTCGTTCAGTCGCGGGTTCCATCCTTGGCTGCTAAAGACCTGCTGTGTAGCTGGGGCTTACGTACGTTAAATCTGTAAAGGCCCAAAATTCCTCCTGTTGGTGTGGCAGGGGAAGTTAGGAGAGGAGGGTGCCATCTTGGGTGTTGTCCTCTTCACTTGACCAAGGTTCAAAATTAAGAGATCTGTCCCAAATAGCCCTCATAATGCTTGTCGTGCAACGTTAATAAAAAAAATTAACTAAAATTTCAACCACATACCTAGGCTCTCTGATTCTTCTTACTCTTTTATTTGTGTACCAGCGAGAATGTTGTGAACTTTTTGAATGATTTCCCTTGTTACTACATCTTACTGGTATTCTGAGCACTCCTAATTCAAAAAAAGGATTTTTGTGTTAAGCCTTTTAATAAGAATGCATCTTAAATATGTACTTAATTTACAAAAAAATCTTGGAAAAATACCAAATATTCTATTTAAAAAGAAGGAAATCAGAGTAAAATAAGATATTACCAACTTGGCATCTTAATACAAAAACTCAACATACCTTCATGGATGCACCTGCTTTAAGAGTGCATGAGACATATATTCGTAACTTCTTATATAAGTTTACATATCATAAAACTCGGATAAAGAAGGAAATGTATCACTTAAATGACAAAATGTAACTTCCATGTATAGAAATTGTTACAGAATGAGTTTTTTTTTAACAGAATACCACCAGGGATTGGTATATGAATAGTTCAAGATGCCAGAATATTTAAATTACGCTTGGTAATCTAGTAGTTACACATTTAAATTAGTTGAACAAATATGTACATTTGTAGTCACAGATGACAAAAGATCCATTTCCAACTTCACTTTTATTTCCTCACTTGTTTTCTCATCCTAAAGCATAAAATAAACCACTGAACAGGAGTGCACATTTCCCACTTTAATGAATACTATGTGCGATTCCTACTGAAATGGTTGCAAAATCAAAGATAACCTTAGAATCTGTCAAATTTGTTTTGGTGCTTTCAGTAGAAGGGAGTATACAACAATAACACTAACTTGCTTTATCAATACTATTTATTGTCATATACAGGTATTTACTGAATTGCCCATATTTAAGAAAATAACTCTCTAGTAGTTTCTTTGTTTTCTCATGTTCTTTTTCTGAAGAAGCATTTAACTAAACCAAGTATGGGCCTCAGTTCTGGTTTCTGCATGTTAAATTCAGCATAGTTGCAAATAACTCGTATTACATGGTTTGGTATGTTCCAAAAACGAGGTACTAATATGAATATAATCATCACTTGACAATTCAAAATTCGAAGTCTACATTAGTGGTAATGTGTGCCTACATAGTTTCAGTTTAATGCAACAATTTTTGAAAACTAGCTGACCACTGAATAAATGAGATCAAGGTTATTCATTGAGGTTTTTGTGTTGTAGCTTTTGGATAGTCTGTGATTATTAAAATTTATTTAAGTAGAAGTGTTCTTGAATGAATTGGCATTGTAAGTCAAAATGAATATAAAACATTTATATGTGTTCATATTGAAGAATTAATGTTTGGCATTTTTTTCTCTTAAATTAAATTGAAAATATTATTCTAGTGTTAGTTTAATATGATAAATTTAGGACAAAGTTTTATATTTTTACGATGTCATGTGCCTATTGTTAGCCTAGTTGCAATGGATCAAAAATTCAAATAATGATGGAAATATTCCGTCATTATTTGGATTTAAAGTTGAGGCGTTATTGATGAAGATCTAAAAAAATCTAAATAGTTTGATGGAATTTATTTATATTAAACTTGTTTACAATGGTCTTCAGATAAAGGACAAATAGAGATTTTCTAATAAATTTTTGATCATTTCTAAAGAAGGCTATATGAAGGGAAAGAAAATCCTCTTCTTTTTTTTTTTTTGAAGCACAAAGTAATTGGTATAGTCAATATCTTTTTCAATTTGCTAATACATTTAAGTTTTTTTTTTTTTTCTTTCTCTACAGTTTCCTTCAAGATACAGTGAAATAAGACAAACTGCTTTGGTCTACACTTTCCAAAGGTAATCTTTTCAATATTTACAAATGCATGTATAAATTAATACCTTACATTAAAAAAAAAAGTACTTTTGGTAATATATGATGATTGAAAATGTATTGTATGTGTGTTAAGTGTGTATATATGTATTTTCAGTGTTAAGTTTCTTTCTATGAAGCATATGAATGTGAATTGTAATTGAGATTGGTTAAAACTGAACAATTTATAAAGTAGCTTTAGTGAGATTTTGTGTAGAATTTACAATGTATATATTAATGAAACATTTTGAAAAATATAAAAGTATGTTAACTTTATTTTTATTTACTCCTTAAAATATCATTTCAGGATAAAGTTATGTACTCCAGAACTGATTAATCATTTAGTTTGAAAATCTCAATTTTTCTTTACATATTTACTATTGATAAAAATCTATCTATTTAATTCTTCATAGATTTTTTTTTTCTGTATTTGAAAAATTATTCAATAAGAAGACAATGCTTTCAGGTTTAATCTAGGCAATGAAAGAATACCATTATTTATATTTGGTGACTTCAATTTTCGCCTGGATACTAAAGGTATTGTACAGGTAAAGTATATACAGTTTTTAATTTTATTAATTGCCTACTTCATGGCTTTTTAATCAAAGTTATTATTATATATACATTTTTCAAATTTTATTAGGGGTAAAAGTCCAGTGTATAATTCTTTTTTATAAATGTCTTAAAATTTAAAGTTATATTTCAAAGTGATAAAAACATCATCAATTTTTTTCATATTTTATTTGGATTTTTTTCCCAAAATGGTTTGGATTAGAATAAATTGTTTTTAATTGTTTGATTTTATTTGCAACAAATTGAATTAATTGATCTATTTTGACTCATTTTGAATGCTTAATATATATATATATATATATTAATTGTTGTAGTTAAAATAAATTTATGTATGTTTTTCTTTTTCGTAGAGACTTACAAAAAAAGCTGTACCTGTATATGTTAAAAGTGCCAAAAATGAACTTGAAAAAATATTATATAAAGATAAGCTAAATGAAGATAAGGTAAAATTTTCCTATTGAAAATTTACTTTTTTTTATGCTTAAGGAAACATCTGATTAATTAATTGCCTTTTTTTTTTTTTTAATATTTTAATAATTTAAAAAGTCTCATTGAAAAACATCTCCAATGAAAGAATTTCTAATGTGTTGAAAGATGGTAATAAATAATCATTCTTTGTATTGGACACATTTAGAATATGCGTACATTTTTAAAAATTTTTCAGAATATTTTTTAAAACTCTGTTATCAAGTTTGTTATTACCCTTTAACTTTGGGTATGATTTATAAATGGTTTGTTGTTTTTTGCTAATATCATAGCAGCTTTGCCACTAAATTATAAATGTTTTTTTTTATATATATATATATAAATAAGAGTTTTTTTTACCCCTTATTATTCATTACAAAATGCATGTTTTGTCTAGGTGTTTTTATTTTGTATCCTGGAACAAGATAAAAGTGTAGCTTCATTTTACTACAAAAAGTGTTGGATTGTCTTGCATGGTTGTTTTCTATTTTTTCTAGTTCCTCAAGAAAAAAATTACGTTGAAGAAAATTTTATCATGTATAACAATGAAGATGAACTGTGAGAGTAACAGTAATAATGATTCTTTGTTTGAGTTGAGAGATTGTGACAAACAATTGTGATGGAAGAATTACTGTTAAGGGATTTACTCTAGAGGCATTGTGATGAGTTTAATACTAAATATTCTAAATAATGTTTCTGCAAGTTATGTAAGTTATGGTATTGAAATGAAGAGACTAGCATAGTGTACATATGGTTAGTACTTTTCATGGGGTGAACTTGAAAAGTAGTAAAAAAATTAGACATGGAACTGGAGAACAAATTTAAAAGAGTCTGATTATGTATTACACTAAACTATCAATATGAGATTTATGGATAAGATTGATATGCACATATTGGCGGTAGAATCGCAAAAGTATCAAGAGGTCAAGAAAATAACTCTTACAACATGTTTTTTGTAAAAACAAAAATTCAATAAGATTGAAAGATTTATGACTTTTCAAACAAATTTTGGAAAGGTATGGCACATTGACTGCTGGAAAGTCTGAAAGAAAAAAAGCTGAACAAATAATCTCCCTTCAGTAAATTTTATAAAACGGCAGTATCCCGACTATGTTCCAATTGGAACTAAAACGGAAGGTCAATTGACATGTTAATGTTTCTTCTAATACAGATCAGAGTGTCAAGAGAAGAAAGTTTGCAACAACATGGTGCCTCAAATGTATGGCAAGGTTATGTTTTAGACTTTGTTTTGAGTGTTTTCCATAGAGTTGAGTGTTTTATTCATTGTTATTGTTTTGTAACATAATGTATTCTTGTGTCTGTAACTTAGTTCCAGGATAAGCTTTAAAATAATAATAATAATTTTTTTTTTTTTTTTTTTTTTTTTTTTTTTTTTTTTGTTTTTCTATAAAATCGTACGTTTATATGATACTTTTTACTTGGTGTACTTTTTATAATTTGTAAATAATTGGAATTTTGTATTGTTTAGTATTTATAATTTGATTTTAGTTGATTATTTTCAATTCACTGTTGTATCGTAATAAATGCTTTCTAAAAGTATTAGAAGTTAAAGGGTTAAAGATGTTGTGATAAAGTGCTGCGAAAAATAAGTTATGAAATGGTTAAAAAAGTATGTTGAATTATATAATTTTGAATTTTAGGGGTTTGAGTAAGTGTTGGGTTGTTTAAAACATATTTTTAAAATGTATGTAATCTATTTAGTGCACTTGTCACAGTCGAGAGGTAAGAAATTTGTAGCATAAAGTGTAATTCTGTATCAGAATGTGATGTATATTCTCAAGTTTTTGAAAAATCTGTTATAAAGGGTGAAGAGCTTAATGGAAAATTTGGTTTTTTACTTATTGATGGAATTTCTTACTTTATTTTGGAGGTTTTGAGTTTAAATGCATGAATACAATTCATGCATTAAAATATATATTATACTAAAAATATTTTATTATTGAATAAGGAAAGATAGTTGTAAATTCTTAATTCAACTTTAATTGTAGCTTCTAACACTTTTTTTAGAAAGGAAGAGGGGATGATAAAGTAATAGAGAGAGAAAATCATAAGTTACAATGAAACACAGTTTTTAATCAAACATTGGTATTTAAGAGAATTTTGGAATATAAGTGTGCAACACAAGAAAAACACAAAAAATCTCTGGTGGTTGTTAACAATACTATAGTTGTAATACTATAGCTGTAAGAGCTATGATCTATAACTATCAGTTGATTATCCATAACTATAACACTATTAAAGCTATAACACAGTACTGTGTATAGCTTTGTTTTTTTAAAATACTTAAATTAAAATATATTGTATAAATTAAGTAAAATGAAATGCATGTTGTAAAATAATTTTTAACTATTTAGAACTTCAAGAAATTTCTAAGAATTGGCTTTAAAAAGTCTTCCCTCCCATATTACTGAAATTTTAAGAACTATTTGACAAATTGTATAAAAAATCATTTTTTATATTTCTGTAATTATTAATTTTTTTAATGTTGTTTTTTTCCCACACAGGGCTGGTATGAATAGTAAGTTTATTCACCATAACTTCATATATTTTAGTCATTGAAGATGTCAAATTTTATTCAGCTTCCAATGTGGGGTTGTTCTGGGGTCATATGTTGTGCGATTAAAAAATGACATAATTTTGCTGAGAAAAATTTTGATGTTGAATGTGTTTTGGATCAATAACTTTCAATTCTAGGTTTTTTCATAATACTTTGCAGCATGACCAATGCAATTTATACATGAATTTCATTTGATATTGTGGGCTTCTAATATTTTCCTCGTAAATAGGGACATAGGATAGGATAATGGGATAAGTTTCTAAAACTATTAATATGTATAAGATCTCATGAAAAAAATTTCACAAATTATAGAATTCCCTAATTATCTTAGCCATTCATGTGAATGGATGGTGTGTCAAAAAAAGTTAAAACCTCATGGAACAGTTGAGAATTTTTTACATCAGTTTTGCAAAAAGTCCCAAGTCTGTTCGAAATCATCATCCTAACTTTATCATGATCAGAAGATATGTAAAAATATAAAGAACTTTATTCACATTCACAATGGTCAGAACTTCACAGTCCTTGCTACTATAGTCAGAATCATTGTTTTTCAGTTTGCATAAAAATTTACTCAAAATATAACTTGAAAGCTTGGTTTTTAATTTTTCATAGCAAAATACTAAAAGTATAATAATTTTCTTCAAAACTTGCCTAAATAAAACTTTCGTGAACTGTAATATACAATATACAAACAAAAGCGATCCTTTCACAATGAATCAAAGCATGAAAAGGGGAAAGAAACCTAGAATATTTTATAGATTAGTAAGGGTATTTATAAATAAAAAAATTAAGTTAAAATGAATTATACAAAATACAAAATGTGGGCTTCGAAAATGCGACGTTCTCACCACATGTGGGCTTCGAAAATGCGATGTTCTCACCACATGTGGGCAAACACATTGCACTTATGAGCTGTTTGCAAAACTGCAAGGTGGTTAAAAAGTATTCATTTATGCATTAAAAATTAAACTCTAATAAATCTTTTTAGATTTTGCTAGAAATAATCAGTTACCTAATATGAGAAATCTTGACCAAAACCCAGAAAATATTTTAAACTAAAAGATGTTCACAATGTTTCTCTAAAATATGTTGCATTAGTAACCTATTGTACAGTATGGGAAGGTAAACAAATATGATAGGAAACATTTTAATTTGGAGGAAAGAAAATTGATGCAGACAAATTAGTAGTATAAAAAATATGTTCTCTCTATAAGATTGTGAGTGGGTGCAGAGCTAGAATATGTTGTTTATGTGGGGGAGCAATTTTATATCGGAATCATTGTTCCAAATGAGTTTTCTATACTCTATCATTATACAATAATCTTAATTTCTGATCAAAACCTATAAGCAATAACTAATAAATATTGCACAGCTTTTTAATTAAAAATTGTGTGAATTACTTCAGATATGTTTTAAAATTCATATGATTGTATTTTTCTGATAGCAATATTTAAGTAATATTTACTAACAAGAACCTTGAGCTTTTGTGTTGCCAAATTTTGCACATTGGTAAAAGGAGATCATTAGTGTATTAAAATTTCAAAGTAAAATTGTGTAACTCTTCAAGAGTTTAAGAAAATTACTTGTAAAGTTCTATAGCTTATTAAAATATACTTTTAATTTTGCCTCTAAGCCAAGGGTGTGATACCTGATGGGTTAAATACCTAATATATTAATTTGTTTTCTCCATAAGTTAAATACTCCTGTTACATTTTTTTACATTATTAAAAAAACTTTTTATTGATTTGCTTATTTTTAATAAGTTGTTTTATTCACAAATCTAAAAAAATGGATGATTTGTCTTTTTGATTTTCTAAGCGTTCCATTTTTACATTAATTTGTTTTAAAATGCACAATTCAAATAATATTTATTAGTATTTTTGTTTAATAGTTTATGAATCTACATTTAATGTGAAGTATGAGTATTGATGGATAATACAAATCATGCAAAAATACTGAACATAATTTTAATCTACATTTAGTGCAACAATTTATATGTATATAGAATTAAGTATTATTAATTAGTATGCTGTGCAATTTTTAAATTGCACAGCATACTAATTAATTTTGTATATTTTATGATTTGTGTTATCCAATAATATAGAATTTCTGTAGAAAAATATTAATATTGTATTGTTTAGTAAAATTTTTGATTTAAATGTTTTAAATATTTCGAAAGTCAGTGTCACATTATACAGTTTTGGGTCTGGAAATAAACAAAAAATCCCCTCCCAAATTAACTATTGCAGTGATAGTGATAAGAACTTATGGGGGAGGAGTAGAAGTGGAAATTTTTTAAGCAATATAGCCACTCAACCGCCACCTTCTCAATTTTGTGGAAGATAAATTATATCATACTTATGTAAAGTACTGCCCAAACGCAAATTATGAAAATATTTAAATTTACACATTCAGTTGAAAAGTCTTTAAAAAGTAATTGTACTAATTTAAAATTTTTTTTGTTAGCCATGGACGAAAACACTGACACTTCTGATACGGCACAATTGGCAATTTTTACAAGAGGAATCTATGAACATTATAATATCACGAAAGAAATGGTTGTTTTAGTATCGTTAAAAGACACAACCAAGTCTGTAGATTTATTCGATGAAAAGTTTTTCCTTATCTATGAAAAACTCATCAGCTATCATAACCAATGGAGCCCCTGCCATGGTCGGTAAAAATGGGGGACTAGTTAAAATGGTTAATAATGAAGCTGTTGCTGCAATACGATCTTCATGACATATCATTGTAATATACATTAGGGTAATTTATGTGGAAAAATTGAAGTGTATTATGCATTATTATAAAAACCATTATCTTCATAAGAGCAAAAGGACTTAATCGTAGACAATTTGAAGAGTTTCTTAAGGTAATGGGCATTGAATTTGCAGAAGTTATTTATCATACAGAAGCAAGATGGCTCGGTAAGGAGAAAATGCTCAAAAGATTTTACAATTCGAGAACTTAAATGAAAATATTTATGGAAACAAAAGGGAAATTTGAATGAATTTGAGGATGAAGATTGGATTTTAGATTTAGCTTTTTTAATAGATTTAACAAAACATTTGAATGATTTAAATTTGAGACTTCCAGGAAAAAATCAATTAATTATATGTTCATAACAATTACAGTGTTTGAAAGAAAATTGAAATTTTGGCTTAATCAAATCAAAGTAAGATTCAACAGTTTTCAGTACTTTGGCTGCACATAAACCTGTGAGTTGCACAAAATATGCTGCATTAATTTTTGATTTAATTCAAGAGTTTGAAAGTAGATTTCAAAATTTTTGAAAAATGAAGAGTATTTCAACATATTTTCTACCTTATTTTCTCTATAAATAAATAAATTGCCTTCAAATGGAATGTGTTAAACTGCAAAGGGACATTCAACTGGAAGAAAAATTTGAGAATGTTTCTTTACTAAAGTTTTATGAAGATTACCTACCCCGCGATAAATATCCTATTTTTCACAATCATGATTTATTAATGTCTTCAGCATTTGGCAGTACTTATATTTGTGAACAATATATTCTCAAGAATGAAGCTTACAAAAAACCTAAATAGGACAAAGATCACTGACCTTGAAAATGCAGTAAGGATCGCTACCTCATCTATTGAACCAGATATCGATTTGCTTGTTCAAAAAAAGTAAATTCATCCATCTCATTAATTCGAATCTTTTTCATTTTTATGAAATCCTAATTAAATGAAACTTTTACAAATTTAAAATAAATACGTACTTATACATATCTAATTCAAATTTTTAAAAAAATGTAATAAAAAGAAGTTAATTTATTTTAATAAAACTACATAGAGTTAATTTTTATTTCAATTTGTTGAAATAATATTGTATGTGCAGCCCGGCAATTTTTTTCGGCAATGTGGCCCAGAATTTTTTTTTTTTTTTTTTTTGCAATGTGGCCCTCAATCAGTCATAGTTTAGACACCCATGAATTATATGAAGAGTGATTGAACTTTTTAAATACAATTATACCAATGGTTCTTTATTAATGTGCCAAGTTTGGAAAAGTTTGGGGTATCTGAATACTATGTTTCAATTAAAAATTTCCCTAATTTTGTATAAAAATTATTTTGTAGATTTTTCTTGCACTATTTATCACAAAGTATTTTTAATTGTTTTTTTTTCCCACCAATTTAGGTTATTCTGACTGTTGGAAAAAAATATTTTGAACTAGAGGATCATGAAGCAACTTTTGCGGGTAACGAAAAATGGGTTAGTATTGCATGTAAAGATATAAAACTGAATTTTCCCTTTGAAAAACATATATTTATTAAAATATGAAATAATTAAATTTTGCTTGGATGTTTTTAAATTAACTAATTTTTGAAAATGAATCTCATAATATACAATTATATCACTTTAATTAAAGCATTCTAAAAAAATTTATAATTTTATAGAATTTTAAATTTGTTCTTTATATTTTCAATGAATTCCTGTTATAAAAATTTGTCATATGTAAATTTTGAATGTTTTAGTTGTTGGAGTTTGATAAGGAACCTAAATCTTTTGAAAAGGACCTTTTCGAATTTGAAATTTCATTCCCTCCAAGGTAAGTTGGATGTCTCTTGTATTTTTATTTGGAATGATAATATTGTGATGGAGAGAAATATTTTACATATGAATATTGCCATTTTGTATTTCAGTAAAAGAAGTTTTTAACATGATTTTAACTCTTAAAAATTTTTGCTTTTATTTATTTATCTGTGCAAGTTTTTTTTTTTTTTTTTAAATATTTTATTTACATTTGTATCAAGTAAATATTTAAAACACAAAGTTCCTTCCAGATCATATAAACTATAGGAACCATAAAATTACATTTTAGGAATATGCTGAACTGCTATGCCTGAAAAGTAAGGTTGTGATGAGAAATATATTATAATTTTTGTAATCTGAGATGATTATCTGTCTTGATAGAATGTTAATGATTTTTTAAAAAAAAATCTTTTGTCATTAAAATTTAATTAAATTCCATCAAGAATCAGTTTTAAATAAAGTTTTAATCACCATTATTAATATATATTTATTTTGTTAATATATGCATGCATTTTTAATCTTCATAATAAATAACTTAAAGTATATAAATTTTTTTTAAAAAAATTCTTTATTTTTGCTCTAAATGCAATTAATTTGTTTTGAAAGGGGAAGTCAAAATGGAATAACTACAGGACACTTTTTTTTCACTTATCTGATGGCAAATATAACATGAACTTAATAAAGTAGAGAATGTCATTTTTAAGTCCACATTTTTTAAAAATTCATCTTACTTGAATTATCAAAGTTATATTTTTAAAAATTTTAATTTTTTTTGTACAATTTCAGTATAACTTTATCTGTACAGGTAAATTATTTTATTGTCTTAAAGTAGGGATTGAGTTTAAAATTACATTAGCCTTTATTTTGTAATTTCCAGTTTAGTTATCGTATATGTAAAATAAATTTTGGAAAAGAAGCGAAAATGAAGTATCTTTTTAAATTGCTTTTTATTAATCTTTCATTACTCTTATACTAGAATTGGTACAGAGAATATTACTTTGAAAATTATCATAAATGTCACTTTGTTTAGAAGCACTTTATTTGTAAGGATAGTATTCTGGTAGGGAGAAATATCTTGTATGTGTTAGTATATTGTCATTTCGGTATTTCTGTTATAAAGTATTTATTTCAACTGATTTTGAAAATTTTATTTTATTTTTGTAGGTAAACATTTTTGTAACTTTTTATAAGTAAAGATACTCTAATATAAACTTAAAAACTACAGTTGAGAAAAAATAACTTTTTCCCTACTATTGTACATTTTTGCTAGAAAAGTTCCTGTGCTGTTATATTTTAATCCATTGCTATGTTTAAGAGAGAAAAATATATATTTTTTTTTAACAATGACATTACAAGAGTCTTTTATTCTGCTGTGATAGAGACATGTATTGAACATTTTATAAATTATCTCATGTAAAGATATAATTTTTCGGTTTAATTCTCTATTGTTTAGTGATGTGAACATCTATTTCTATCTAACATTAGAATGGTACTCAGCTATTAGTTCTTTTCTAATGTAATTTAGTAAGCAAGTTAATTTCTCCAAAATGAATGAAAAACAAACCAGAGCAGCAACAATGGAGCTAAGGTTTAACACAAGGGAAAATTAAGACAATACCATGTTTGTGAAGTGTCTTAGGGATGATGAACCAGAGTAATATATTTTTCTGCTCGTTTTCTGAAGTAATTATTCAAATTAATTTTAAAGGCAGTTTCACCATCAAGTAAGTCAAAGATCCAATCCCATAATTTTCTGTTAAAAAGACATTTACAACACTTAATAGGTGTTTATGATTTGTCTTCAGCATATAACACATCAATCAATAACTCCCGAGACTAACATTGAAAACAACATTTTTTGTGCAAAATTTTTTTTTATTCATCAACATAACACTTTTTGTTAATCACCTTTTAGGGTGATACAATCGTTCCAATGCTTTTCCAAATCTTTTTTTTTTTTTTTTTTTCCGCAAGAAATCTTTTTTGTTGCGAGTAAATAGCGATAAACAGCTTTCTGAATCATCGACTCGTTGCTGTTTTTGTTCCATCAAAAGCAATCGCGGCACCCACTTGGAAAAAACCTTTTTCAGTAAATACACTTCCATATGATATCTGTGTCATCTCAGCAATCTCACGGAGCTTCACTTTACGATCTTTCATTATAATTTTTGTCACTTCACTCACATTTTCCGGTGTAACGGCTTCCACAGGTCTACCCGTACAGGTACGACCACGTTTAAACTCGGCAAACCACCGACAAATCGTTGCTTTGGATGGACAAGAGTCCGGGTAACATTTTTCAATCCATTGTTTTGCTTGCACGGTGTTTTTACCCATTAAAAAACAAATGTTTTATCAGAACACGAGAAACTCGGTTTTTTCCATTTTTTAAACAAACTACAAAACGACTTTACTCCAACCTCGATAACTCAGCTGTTTCTGGTCCGATCGACTTAAAATTTTGACACGTTTCAAGCAAAGGTTAGTACTCTAGAAAGACCTGGTTACTGGTTTACTACGAGCGCCATCTCTGGGTTAGTCTCGGGAGTTATTGATTGATGTGTTATTACATTTTCAGTAACTGATGCAATTTTGGAATACAAATTTTTAACAATGTGTAATTTTTTTATGTGTATCTTTTATGTTAGTATGTCTGTATAATAAACTGAAGCAGTTTAAAATAATTTTTTCTATGAATTTTTAATTATTGTAATATTGGGGATTTTGTTATAGTACAAAAAGTGTTTGTATATATATCAGTTGTAATACTTTTTCATTATCAAAATGGTTTTTTTTTTTTAAATGAAAGAATGTTATTTATTTTTAAAAATATTTATTAAGTGATGTAATATGATGAATTGAAGTTACAATTAGTTGCATTGATGCATTTTTTTTTATATTTTTATTAAAACAGGAAATTGTAACTTTTTAATTTGAAATTGTTTTAATTTTTTAAATACAATATACAATCCATGTGTTATATAATTTTCATTGAGAACCCTATCATTGAATAATTTGTCTTTGTGTTTGATGTATAAATTATATCAGTAGTCATTCAGAAAATTTCCTTCCTTAAATTGTTCAGCTATCCTTTTAAAGAAGATACTAGTGGAACTAGTTACATGAGAACCAGGTGTCCTTCATGGTGTGACAGAATCTTCCTAAGTCGGAGTGCTTTATCTCTTGTTAATATGGTAATTATGTTTACTTTTTATATTTTTTGATTTCTTGAAGAAAATGGATCATATTACTTTTAAAATTTTGGAACACTGTTCTATTTATGAAAATAGCAGGGATTACTAAATGAATGAATTATTTTTTAAATGAAGAAATTTTTGTCATTTTTGTGTTTTAATAAATTTAATGCTTAACTTTTTAGCACTCTGTTTAACTATTTTATTCATCCATCATCCAGTTAAAGAGTTGTATGCAATTTATGTTGTTGATGTACAATAGTTATAATTTTTTTTTTTTTTTTTTGTCTATACTGAAACTGATAATTTCAAAATCTGTCAATTATATGTAATGTGATTAAGTATTCTTGTAGTTTTTGAACAAAATCATATTTTAGAAAAAAAATGCATACAGATTTTGTATTTTCAGCCATTTCTAATAAGATTTTTTAAAAAATTGATATTTATTCATAAAAAAATTGATATTTATTTACACTTGCATTTTGTGAAAAGGGTAACTGATTATGAATCACTAATTATTGTGCAGCATTTAAATTCTCAGTTGTCATACTTTCCATTGTTAACATGCACCATCAACGTTTTATTCTATACAAATATTTGAATTTCTTCAGTGAAGCTCTTTGAATTAAGGGGAAAGATATTTAAAATTTAATGTTTACATTACATCTTTATTATCATTACACTTTCAGCAGTATGTGCAATAATCTGTTTTATAAAATTTTTATAACATTTGAATAGTTTTCATTAATAAATAACACTGCCGAGAAATAAGCTTGAAATGAATCAAGTTTTATCGCTGTATGAACTTCTTTTAGCGCAGCACTTTTTAAAATTTAAACCAAGTTCTGTTTTTTTAGAGATGAATTATATTGCAGCCTTTAAATATTTAATGAGCTGGAAATTTTTTCCAAAATTTAGTTGTAGAATGTAGTAGAAAAACTGTCTTTTTAGTGAGGTGAAAATGTTAGAATTTTAAAATCATTTACTTATACAGATACTCAGAACATAATGTAAAATTAAAAGAGAATTATATTTATTAATTTTTCTAAGCAAGATGTTCTGTACTTTAAAATTTCATGGAATTGTGTACTTAAACATATTTAACTTTCTTCTTATCAATGTGAACTTAAGTATTGATACCTTTGTAAAACTCTGAAACTTTGGTTTTTCAAATTGTAGTGGGCTTGGGTTTAAAAACTAGTATCTCTTCCAAAACATCTACTAGAAATTATGAACATGTGTATCCTAAAATGCCATACAGATTTTTTTTTCCCCTCATAAAAAATGTTATGGGAAATACTTTATCACTTTTATTAGTATCTATAATTGTAAAAATTACCCTTTTTTTCATTAATAATACATAAAAGGCAACTTTTTATTTTAAGAAAAATATTTTTTGCTTTACTTGTAAATTATTTTTCTTTGTAATTAGTTTTAATTTGATTTAAAAAAACTTGTCTCCTTTTTTTTTTTTTTTTTTTTTTTGGTTAATAGAATCCATTAGAAAATGGTAAACCTCCTGTGCTGTATCAACTAGTTGGTGAAGGTATGGGCGTAGGAGATCACAAGGTAAGCTGTTTATGATTAAATCGAAACTTCTTTAAAATTTAATCTATAAAATAGTGAGAATTATTTGTATTATAATAATCTTCATTCAAATTATGATAAGCAAAAACTTTATGCTCACTGATTTTATTTAGCATGTGTGTGAAACAAATTTTTATTTAAATAGGGTTTTTACAAATTATTTGAAATGTATTTTGAGGTACATAAAAAGAGTTATGAATTTACTAATTTATAAGAATGTTTAAAAATAATTTAAAATTGTCAAAAAAATTGAAATAATATGAAAGATTGAAACATTTATATAAAAAAACTAATTTCACAAAAGTAATAAAACAAGTATTTATGATACATATTATTCAGTACTTTTTAAATAGTATTGTAGAAGTTTTAAAAAGGAGATATTCCTCTAGTTTACTTATGCAGTGATGAATTTGTTTTCTAAGTGATCAATGTTATAACTCTTATATAAAATAATAAATAAAAATATAGAATAAATATATTTTTAGAAAAAAAAAATATTATTTAGAATTATAAGTATTGTTTTGAAAATTTAAAGAGAAATACATTCAATATTATACATTATTACATATGGTTCTTCATTTTGATAAATTTTTAAAAATGTCGAGTAGAATTTAATTAAGTTTGTTTACCATGTTATTAATATAATTATTTTAATATTCTAAGAGAAAATGTTTCTTTTTAAACAAAATAAATGTGATAGTAGAATTTATAATTTGATAAACATATGTTGAAGATTTTTTTTCCTTTTACTGTGTAGCCGGTGATGTTATTATGTAGTCTTCGATGTTACCCAGGTGAGTCGATGTTTTAATTGAAAATTCTAATTATTTCAATTTAGCCCTTTAGTCTAGCTGTAGTGCATTATTAATTTAAAAAATAAATGGATATGTTAACAGTTGCAATTAATTATATTTCAGGCTTAATTTTTTTTATTTTAGTAATATGCTTTTTGTTCCTATAATTTGACTAATTAGCTTACATTCATAATAAAATTTAAACATCTGTACTTTTATCATTGAAATAATTTTTATGATTTTTAAATCTCTTAATTTTACAGTAATGTTTTTAAAAATGCTTTTGAATTATTTTTCATTAATTTTTGCTCATTTTTTCCATAATATATGTTAATTTTTTTTAAATACTCTGTAAAGAGATCTTATTTTTAAATTAGGATTAAATACCAATGGATCATCTTAAAAAAAATTTCTGATACATATATAAAAAAAATTTAATGCTTTTTCCTTTTATTCTTAAATTATTTAATAAAATATGTAACTCAATGTTTATTTTTTGTTATTAGTAATATTGTTCATTTTGCATGAGCTTTGTAGTTTTAATTTCAGGTAAACACAACTCAAACCAGCTTCATGGACCTTAGCACAGAGCTCTTAGAAATGAGTACAAAACTGAACGATCTGGCTCCACGAATAGTGAGCTGTGAAAATCTAAATCACCTAGTACATGACCATTGAAAAATCATCAAGTAATACAATGTTTCATCTTAGGTTTAACTGTCATGCTCGTTAGCTGTTCTCTAAGTACTATATTTCAAAGTCAATACGCCTCAACTATAGACAGTATTTTACAAACAAAAGTACTTGTTTTTTGTAGTCATTAACTTTTACTGTAATGAATGCCCCTGGTTATTCTAGTGTATCTTGTGATTTTTCGTGTCTTTTAGATGTTGCACTAATAGCACAAAGTAACTGTCCTTAGATGTTCATTGCAAACTGTGGTTATTTTCTCCCCTATTCATGGATTTAAGGAGGGAAAATTTTCATCTGATATCTTCATTTTTTTTTTATTTATTTGCAACAGTATTTTATAATGCATTCAAAGCACTATTACAGTTTGTCCCTCCTTTTTCAATCTGCAGGAAATATATAGTAAGAAATCAGATTTAGGGATTGTGCAAAATGTTGGTACTTTTTTAACAATATTCAGAAAAAGTTCAATAATACAGCTGGGTTTCTATGTCATATTTGATATTCATTCCATATTTGAAGAATGGAAATATTTTGAAGTAACAAATGATAAAATTTATTTCATTGGATAGTAAGTTCAATAGAACATTATTTTATAATCTAAGCATTGCCAAACAATTTTGTACTTGTTGATATGCGTCCTCTTCCTCAATTTCCATTTGAAACTTATATCAAATAATTTCCATTTTGAAATCAATCTCTTCTTTGACGAGTTATTATAACTAAATAAATTTGCTGTTTGAAAATAAATTTTAAGAATTTTTATTTTAAAAAAATAACTAATTTTGCTCATAACAAAATGAAAGACCATATTCAAAATTTTATGTAGTTTGATTAATGTTTTACAGTTTCATTAATTTTTTTTTTAAAATTATATAGACTTGTTTGTTGTGAACATAATGATATGTGTTTAAAATATATTCATTCTGCTGTAAATGTGGAAGCCTTGCTGTATTGACTGAAGCTGTATAGTGATAAATTATTTTATATTTTGCTCAGTTTTTAAAAGGATTTTAATATAATTTTATTACTTTTTTCATTCACTCTTTGATCTATCCTAATTCTAGAGCTTATTTTATCAAAGTTGTTTAATGCAAATATTTTTGGCTGTTGAATTCGGAAAATGTATAATACTGTAATATGCACAAATAAAGTAGAAGACATACTCTATGAGGATATCATTTTCTTCTGTTATTGAGCTTTTATCTATTTAAAAGAAAACTTAATTAAATAATTGCTGTTTTTGATGCAATTTATTCGTGCTAGGCTTTATCAGGTTTTAAAATTATTTTTTAAATAAAATTTCTTGTTCATTGTAGGGTATTTCAATCAAATTAATGTTTTATTATTTTATGTAAGAATTTCTTAATGATTAATAGTTTTTAATGAAAATGTGTAATTTACTAAATTTTCTTTTAATTTTGATTTGAAATAATTAATGATTTACTATTTAATAAAAGTATAATGTCTTTTGTTGCTGTTAAATTTTCCTATTATTTGCATAAAGCAAATCATAATTTGTCATTTAAAAACTATAACTTAAGTCCGTCCCTTCCCAATTTTAAATGAAAATTTTTATGGTAATTAGTTACAAAGATGTATTTAAATGTATTGTTTCATTAATTTTTCTCATTAAAAATGTAATAAAAGGTCAAAACATTTCTCTAAACTTGAAGAGTTTGCATAATCTTTTTTTTTTTTTTTTTTGCCTTATAGCATGAAACTCTTCATCCATCATTGTTATCTCTCATGAATATGAAATTTTTTATTTATTTTATTATTAGTTACTTGAAATGATTATTTTTAAGTTATTAAGACATACCAGTCTTTCTCTACTTCAGCCAAGCATTTAAATTCAGAATCATAAATTGAATTTTATATTGGAGGTTATCTTATATTACTTAATTAGATTCAAGAGGACATATTTATAATTTTTTTGAATTCATATTTGTATTTTTTTTCTGCAGATATTTGCATGTTTTTCGAATGTAACTCATTTTCTATCATTTAATAACTATGTAAATGTTTAAATATGCCAAAAAGAGTTTCTGCTCTATTAGAACATGAAATGTTAATTTCTCTAACAACATTTTATGTTTTCTAATATAAGAAAAAATATGTTTACTCTAATTGACACTGAATGAAATTTTTAGCACTTATTGATACTGAAATTAGATTAACTACAAAGTACCACAACTAATTTGATTTAGGCATATTTTTTGTTTGGTATTTGTTGAATTTTATAAAATTTTAGAAAACTGTTGCTGCCTATTATGTAAAATTATAGTTAGGAGGAACTTCTTTCTCGTGATTTTGATTGTCTCTCCTATAAGTGGGAAAGAGTTATCATTGTACTTTCTAAAACTCAAAAATTACAGTGTCCATTCTTTGATAACTCATTTTGCACTTCTTTTTCAATGTTAATGTAACAAATATCTAAAGACAAAAAATTTTACAGAAAACTTTTCTTCTTCATAGGTTGATTGGCTCAAAATTTCAAAGTATATAAACAATAGCCATTATAGCTGTAGATTAATTATTTAATTTGATTTGTTACACAGCTGCAAAAACTTCTGACTGTTAACACTTCCCTCTTTATTCATATGTAGCAATAAATAATTCTAGTTAAAAATAACTTACTGAATACCAATTGGTTGTATGGATATATTGAGCTTTTAAAGCAAAATGTAATTAGGACCTTCTTTGAATTGGGGCAGCTGACAATCCTAAATAATTGAAATATCTACATCAAACTCTTCTAAATTAGCTACTTTTATTGAAGTGCTTTTATTTTTCATAGAACTGCTTATTAGATTTGTTTTAAAAAATTGGGTTTATTTTGTATATTTTATGCATCAAAATGTATTGAATCTTAAACATGCAGATATCTTGTGAATATTTTTTTCAAGTAATTATCTTTTGTTTAAAATTTAATTTTTAAACTTTGCAACTAATAAAAAAAAATTAATAGTAGCAATTGGAATTTATACATTAAGTTTTATTAAATCAGTTAAGGGCTCAATAAACACAAACAGGATCAATTTTACAGTATTTGCATTTAATTGAGCATTTAGGCATAATAACTATCAATGTGTTAGTCAGATTTACTTCTACTTCACTTGAAAAAACTATATTTTCAATGTTAAAATTCACTCAAGCTTGTGTGTGCGATTTTTTTTTTTTTTTTTTTTTGTACTTTAAATTGTAATTTTAATGATGTTTATTTATGTGTATTTTTAATTTTAAAATTTTGCATAATGCAATAAGTGTTGTAACCAATAAAGAATGTTAGAAATAAGAATATCCACAGTTTTATTAGTCAGATAAAGTATTTAGCTGTGGTTTGAAAAGATTTATAGAAAAATTCGGTTTGATTGAATTGGTTCATTAGTACTAACCCTTTTAATTTTGCCTTATTGTAATCAAAATGCTAAAAATTGGCCTATATTTAGTATTAAACAACGTTTTCATTAAATTAATTAGTATATTATATTGCATATCATGTGAAGTTCATTATTCTTTCATTATAAACACTGTTACTACATTAGTGTGTCCTTTTCCAAAAGATTAAAACTGTACTTTTTGCGAGCTGTTTCATTGAATTTAATTTATCTAGTATTTTTAATTATTACATATTTATTAGGTTGATATTTCGTGGTTTAGAACCCCCTTAATTAGTATAATTAATTTCAGCTCATGGTTTTGGATATGTTATAAGTAATAACTTGAGATAGGTAAGAGAACTTAAGTCTTCCAAGTTTCATGGGATGTAGTTAAAAATTAGAATCTCCTTTAATTTTTGTAGTGTCTGGAATATTATTTACCACTGTGAATTTTACTGACTTGTTTCATGCTATATTTAGGAAACTCGCAGTTTGCATACTAAGGATTTTATTATTAGTATAGATCTAATTCATTATATTGAATAGTCTTCACTGAATCTTCTTTCAATTCATCATTCCATCTCTGTCATTCTCCATTCATCTTCAGTATTATGTCTCATATTTATTGATGTTAGATCCTCCTGAATGTTTATATATTTAACTGTTTTTCTTCTGTATTTTTAATTGATTTTATTATGCCAGTAAAGAGATAATTTTAAAAATCCAAAATTAAAATTTTTATAAAAAATTATATAAAAAAAAAATTCTTAATGATTTTAAGTAAATGAACTCATCATTGAAAATTTTAATTATGTACTAATCAGTGTGTGTATAAGACTTCGTTTAGCAAAAGCAGTAATTTTCTTCAATTTATTAATGTCTTTAAAATCCAATATTGTTATTAATTTACTCATAAGTATTATTAATTAAATGCATATGAGTGTACTTTCAAGAAAGAGGTTACTGTAAAAAATTTTACATATATATTAAATGCTTTGTCAAATTGAAAATTTAATCTGTGGATAATTGTAAATAATTAAGAACAGTTTAACTTCTTTATGAAGATTTTTTAAAAAAAAATATTGGAATGAAACACTAAATCTTTCCTGTATTTCAAAGATGAAATATTTTGCTAATAATAATTTATATTGAAAGAAATCAATGCATATGGTTTTTCTATACCTCAGTGATACTTAATAATATATTAACTAAAAGTACTCATTTTTAATATGAATTCAGGAAATATTTTGAAGTCAAGATTGTATAAAATTGCAATTTTTCAAACACCTTTTTTGAGGATAAATCTTTATAAAAAAAAAAAACTTGAAAAATAAGTTCTGGATACCGTTATTATGATTATTCTAAAGTTTGGGGGAGCTTATTATGAAAATCTAGTATTTGTAAAGATGAAAAATATTAATATGTTATTAAAGTTTACTTGCATTCTAATAATTTCTAAGAAAATGTCTATATGCAACTATTTAAAAAATGGTGGAATTTCAAATTAGATTTTCATAGAAAGCATAGTCTACATATAAAATTTTTCCTATTTCTTTAATAGAATATTCTCTGTTTAGTTATGACAATATGATATGCATCGAAATAAGTGGCTTGTGTGGTGAAGCTTGGTTTAATCAAAGTAAACAGGTTACATAAAGAACTTTTTAAACTTTTTCATCTATTAAATTCAGTGTAATTTTTCATTTATGATGAAAAATTGATTAAGCTGGCTTAGGTGTGGAAAAATAATTTTACTGAACTGTATTATTCTCTGGCAATAACTCTCTATCTTGAATGTTAAATCTTATTTCAGCTTAATGATTGTAAAGAATGATCCAGTTTTTGGATTATTGTTATAAATATTGATGTTAAAATTTTAATGGGAAAATACTTTTGAAAAGATGTGAATTGCATGTAAATAGATAATAAAAGTGTTTTAAACCCTTTAATTTTTTCTGTATCTTTTGTTTTTGCTGATGTATTAAGATTATGTAAATTTTAGTTGCTGTTAAGGCACAAAAAAAAATGGAAGTGGCATTTAAAAACATCAATATATTACTCTTTCTTTATAATTTCATATTGCAAAACATCAAACTTAACACATGCACCACATATCCACATAAATACCTATTTAGAAGCTGTTCATGGGTTTAAAGAGAACTTGAAATTTTATTTGTAAATATTATATCTACAGAGAGAAAAATTACTTCAAATTTGAAAAGTTGTTTTACTCAATTCAGTGAATAATTTTATTCAATGAATATTGACCTAAAATATATTGAGAATTTGAAATACACATAGACTTGGAAATGTAAAATTTTAACTATAAAATGTTGGTTTACAGTATGTATTACACTGTTTAAAATAGTCACAAGAATTAATTGATTAAGACCTGCAAATTAATAACACAAAATGTGTTAAGTAATGCGTTCCTTCTACATTTGGAATCTATAGTAGAAAATAAACATCTATTATAAATGCTATTATTTGATTGCCAGAATAAAATTGGATGGTTGAGAGAAAAACTTGTAGCTCTGTACTATTATCCTTTTTCTTGTAGTGACACTTGAACAGTGTATGTTTCAAAAATGTGAGAGAATATTTTAATTGGTAGGAAATAAATTGCATTATATATATATATATATTACAATTTATATGATTGATATACTAAAATATTAATATTTGTAATCATGAATTTTAAACTTAATCTTATATAGATATAAATGAGAATATCATAATTCATATGTAGAAGAAAATGAACTAAAAAGCGTTTTTGGAATATTACAAAATTATTTTTGATATTTTGATTATAATTTTCTTATAAATTTATTATCTTTTTAATTTTAAGTTAAATTTTAATTCTCATCTTAAGAGTTTGAGTAAAAACAAAATGTGAAATTTTCTGCATGTATATATATATATCAATTGAAATTCTGTACTTCTTATTGCATTTTTTACATTACCTAATTATTGCACTTAGTCCATTGTTTTGTATTTTATTCTTTGTAACACTACATAAATTTCAATTATGTATCTTCATTTTTGTGCAGGTTACTTTGAAAATCATCAAATCTGAATATCAACTCTTGGATATAAAAATGTATATTAGTTAACATGACAAAAGCCCACTGGCCACTTTGCTCAAGATCATCCTTCCCAACATTTGTATTTTTTTTTCATTAATATTTTATTTTGTTTTATGTATTTTTAGTTGAGCATTTATTGATTCATTTTATCACTGTATATAAGCATGACCTTCATTGTAGAGTTTTATATTTGGTTTATTGTAATGCAATAATTTAGTGAAGCTGTGTTCTATTCATGTGTATTTTGTTTTATTCAGTCATTTTTATATTACAAATAATTTTAAAGTTCAATATTGTTATATTTTATGTTGCTTTTTAGTTTGAATTTAGACATGTTATGTTTTTCATATTTTAATTCTTTATATTTTTAGTAGAAAAAAAAATTTTAATGCATGTTTCCTAGAGTCCCATTTTGTATGTATAGCATTATTTTGCCATAAAGAGTATAAAAAAAAATTGATTCAGTTTTGAAGTATTATAAAAATGAGAATTTTTGCATATGTTATGCTATTCTTGTAGGTATAAGTGGTGCTTTAAAAATATTAACTCACACTATTAATTGTCAGTGAATCAATACTTTAAAAAAGTTTCACTTGGTATGTAAAAAATGTGATTATGTACGATTTTATTTTTTAAATATTTAATTCTATTGTAACCTGTTCTTAAATTTTAATTAATCTAAGTCAAGAATTTCAAAATTATTCTGATTTGGCATGAAATACTTTGTTACCAAAACATTGAAAGCCAATTTTAAATGAAAGAAAATATCAATTCCAATTTTTGAACATTTCAAGTTTACCTTTGATTCTTATTAAGTTTATTCTTAGAATTATAATATAACAGTTTTTTTTTTTTTAATTTATTAATATATGCTACCAGTGAGTAAAAGTAATAAAAAAAATTTCCTACATTTGGGGCAAACTATAAGGTAACTGAGAAATTTTCAAATTTTATTTATAAGAATAGATGTTTGATTAATGCAACTTAAAATAGTTTTTACTGGGTTATGAAAACGTTTTTGTGGGTTTTCTAAAAATTGTTGTAGTTTATTTAATGGAAGAACTTGATCACATTCCACACAACATGGCTACTACACTGTTCTGTTTTATGTGTTGCTGAAACAAGATTGAATCTCATTGAAAGTATAATTTTAAAAACTTTCTAGGTGCAATTGCATTTTAAATTCTGGCTGGCTGTTTAATTAAAAAAAAATAATAATACATTTCTTTCATATGGTTATTAAAGCCTTGATCTTAATATATTACATTTTAATAATATAAATTTTGGAACTATTTTATTTGTATACATTTGAGACTGAGAATTAGGATATCTTTTTCCATAAAATCTAGTTTCCATTTGAATTATTTTGGTACGGGTATTTCATAGTGTAAATATCTGCACAATATATGTAAAGAAATTATATGTACGGTTAGTAATGTATTCATTATTTGAATAATTTATAGAATTTAAGTGGACATTTTTAAAATTATTCAACATTACTTTCTGTAGCCTATTGCTGTTTTGGTTCATATCATGACTATCTAATAGAAGGCTTCTTAGATTTTTCATTCAAGCAAATGTTACTTGTGAATAAAATTATCACCCCCTCCTCCCCTTCAATATATAAATATTCTAGTCTGTCAGTCAAAGTATTTTCTTATTTGATTCAGGGAAAGCTCGTTTTAAATCCATATTGAATCATTTAAAAAAAAAAGGTTATATGTTTATAACATGCATAAATAATGACAAACATAAATTTCTTCATGATTAGGGGCTCTTAGATCTGCAGAATTTTATTGAAATCTTACAATTTATTTCTAATTTCAAATAGAATGTTATTGATTAAATATTGTCTCTTATATAGTGTGCATTATATCAAATTTCATTTAATTTATTTACTTCATTTTGAAAGGACACAATGTCTTTACTAAAGTGCAATTTTCTAATAGTTATTTAGATTATTGATTTTCAGTACAATTTTTATAATTCCTTAAATGGTTTTATACATTTAAGTGATTAGTGCAAACTTTTTGAACATGTAATTAAGCTGGCAGAAAAAACAAATATTCACCGGATATGTAAATTTTTTATTTAAATTCTTTCCTTTCTGTCTTAAAAACTTTTGTCGGTATATATATTTTTTAAGTTCTTTTTATCCTTTTTATTTTTTTTTCTTGCCATTTTTGGTAATATATTTTTATCCAGGGTGCAAATAGTATGAATCTTCTATATGTCCTGTACAAAATGCTGTGGAGAAGTAAGTGACAGAAGTACATAAAGTAACTCATATTAGTTGAAAGTATTAATTATTTAGAGCAGTTATACATGTTGGGTATGCAGTGAATGTTAACCAATACTTTAGAAATATGCTCTATCTATTAAAATAAGGAAGAAGTTCATTATAATTTTTAACAAATTTTTTTTCCAAGATAGTTTGTTACTTATGTTTATGGCGTCATGTTATGGATCTTGTTAGGCACTATTTGAGAATATTTTTTAAGTGTAAAAGCATGTTCCAAAAATACCAAGTGACCATGGTAACCTAGTGTTCTTGGTCGCAGACCGCTGCAGCGGTTTTCGTCCGAGTCGTGGGTTCGAGCCTGTGATGCTACTAAGCTCTTTTGAGGCTCTAAGTCTCCTGTTGGCTTTGTTGGGAAGTAAGGAGAGGGGGAGGTTACCAGCTCGGGTGTCGTTCTCATCACTTGACCGAGGTTCAGAATTGCGAGGTCTGTCACCAATAGCCCTTGTGCACCGTTAATGAAACCAACCAATCAAAAATACTAAGTAAAATATTGATACTTTGTGTGCACATATATTTATAAATGCTTCTGGTTAAGAAGTTTATTTATTAAAATTTATGGTTATACTTGCAATTAATTATCCTTTAACTAAATATATTCTGCGGTGCAAATATTTTTTATTATGGATGTTAATAAACACAATTTAATGTCAATTCTTTGTAAATGTGTCTAAGTAGTTCTCATACTCAGCCTAAGACTGTTTGTATTGTGCATCTTTTGTTTGTCTAGTTATTTTTTAAAAGAAAAATTATGAAAATAATGAATTAAAGATAATGAAAACGGGTATTGTCATTTGAGTGCTTCTTAAATAACTAATTGAAGTTTATAATAAATTTGAAAATGGCTTAAGAGTGGCTTATCTTATTCTAAAAGAATGAGAAATAGATTTGTTTAAAACTTAAGACTGATTTTTGTATGTAAAAATTTCTTTATTTTAGATATTTTTTGGTGTAAAAATCTGAATTTTTTTTCAAGCTACTTTAATTTTCCTATTCCCTAGATTTTTTTTTTGTGAAAAGTTATGAAATTGAGAGGATTGTGATAATTAGTGAGTGCAATTTATGTGCCTAATTTTAATAAATGGTTCATATTAAAATTTTATTTGTATTTTTTTTCATTTATAATAAATTTTATTAAACAGTATTTATGAAAATTACTTTAATAAAATGTAATGCTTTATCTCTATGAAAAGGTGTTGTGTTCTTTAGTTATTTCATCGTTCTTTAACCTTTGGTAACAGAATATTTATTGCAACTTTTTTTAACATTTAAAAATTCTATTCAATTTCTACTGAAATGTAAAATTTTTTAGTTTTCAAACTGTAAAAGGTAGCTATTGTAATTTGTAACAATATTAACCCTTCAACTTCAGCATCAATCAACAAATGAACCATTTCCAGATTTTTTTCTTGCTCATTTTGTAAGAGCTTGTGCTAAGGTCATTGAAGAGTATTTGTAGTATGAGGAACAATATATTCTTCATAACATTTTTCAGTGTACTCTCATGTATGTACTATTATTTGGAATGTGTGTTGCATTAGATTTGCCTTTGTGACTAATATAAAAGTACATGACAAATTTTCATTAAATTTTTAATAGTATGCAAATGTTTTGACAAATCGTATGCAAAAACTTTTATTGAACAGCTGTAAGAAAAAATGGGTTTGAAATAATTTCTGTTAAAATTATATTGATAAGTTCCAAATCAATTTCCTCAACATTTCAAAAATCTATAAAATTAGAGGCTAAAGATTTTGAATTATAGTTGTTTTATTTGAAAATTTAATTAAATACTTATGCTACAGTGATCTTTTTTTAGTTTCACATGGTATTTATTATTCTTACAATTATAAAATTTGGCACAACTAGTGTAGATTACAATAAATATAAAATAAATATTTTCTTCATAAAATGCATATCGGAGATCTATTGGATATTTCAGTTCAATCAAGCTGAACTGTTATTCTTATAGAAATTTAAAACATACTTAACCTTTTATATGTATATATGATACAAATAAAGTTAATTTGCTTTTATTTTTATTCATTGTAATTTTTCTTCTCTGTGCCATTTTTCTTATTAATAGGCCAGAAATTGTATGAAAAACTTAAACAGTAATCTGTTGCATGGATAGGTAACCTTTTTTAATCAAGTTGGCCATAATAGAGTATTTTTAATCAAGATATGTCTACATAAATTTATCTGGAATCTAATAAGATCACAATCAGTGAACTTTAATATACCTGGAAAATATTCAGTCCAGAAAAATGTGATGCTTTTTATTTTTGCAATTAACATTCTATTTGGATAAAATTGATATTGTCAATATATCAAAGAGAATAAATTACAATATAAATAGAATAGTTAAAATAGTCTAACAGTCCAGTTAAATTTTCAACTTCTAAAAAAATTTCTTATTAACCCCCCTTCCCTTCCCAAGGATTGAATATACTAGATGTTTACCAAAGAATACTGCAACTATAAAGAGCTTATAATTATGAAACTAAAGAAATTGCAAGCTGTTTGGACAAAGTAAATTAAAACACTTTAGACTTTTTAAAATCATAAGTGTTCAACGTGACCAGCACCAAAACACACACAAACAATATTGGAACTAATCCCACTTATTTTTTTGCATATTCAGTAGTACAGTTTGAATGGTTGCAGTTACTAGCTTTTTCAATTCCTCAATATTCGTCAGTAATGAAAAAACTTTTAGTAGCCTCAAAGACAAGATGGAAAGAGTTAAATTAAAACATCTTGGAGAGCTGTTGATGGAAAAACAAGATCGTCATCTGCTCTGCGACTAATTCCTCGAAGCAGCGATTTTTTTTTTTTCAAATCGGTTTTCTAATCATAGCTGTTTCAAGTTGGGATATATTCTTTTGATAACATCGTGAACGATGACTTAAATAGCTTATGATCTAAATTCAATTCTAAGTTGACCTTTAGTTCCAGATTCCAGGATAGCTGTTAGTGGTCTTGTACTAGATTAATCTGCAAAAAAAAAAAATTCCCCTCTATTTTTTGTCTGCATAACGTTTTATTCATCTTATACCGAATTTTTTTCTAATACTTTTTTAATGTTTTTATTTTACTTTTTTTTTTTTAAATGAAAAATTAAACATTTTACTTTAAAAACCACAAATTTGACATTTAGTGAAACAATACGAGTAAAAGAGGTCACTTTTTTTTAAAAAAAATCTACCTTCGCATATGAATTATTTCAGATCTAGTGTACTCTATTATTTTTTGAACTATTGGAAGAAATTGCATAAAATTTCGGATTTTATAGCATGAGGATTTAAAAATTTTGTTTTGTTACAATTTACGATTTTTTCACAACCATATAAAATTCGTATGTTTAAAACATTTTTTTTTCTTTCTAAGTTTTTATATTCTTAGAGTTTGAAATTACTTTATTATCATGTTTAAGACATTAATTTAACGTTACGAAACTTATTTTTAAAACTGGCATGATTCAGAAACGTTTAATGTAAGTTTCTAATTGAAAGAAATTTAAATTAATTTCACGATTTGAAATAAATCTTGTGAAAAAGAAGTACATCCATGTAAAAATTCATTTTTAATTAACTGTGTTATTCAAAAAATTAATCATTTATCTTAATATAGTTCCTTGTGAATCTTTAAGTATGAATTCCAGATTGTCATTGTAGTTTTTGTAATGAGTCTTTGTTGTTATTTAGTAATATTTTCCTTCAAGATTAATTTCAGTTGCTACACAAAAGATCAGGTTTGTTCCTTTTTTTAAAAATTTTATTATTAACTTTGTCAAATATACATTATGTTTATTTTAACAGAAACTATTGAAGCTCAGGAACTCCCTTATTTTATTTTTTTAAAGCAATTTTTAGATATTGAGGCTTAAGCATTATAATGAAAGGTTTTGTTGGTTTAATTTTGAGATTTAATATTAATTATTTTAAAAGAAAAATTAGATCAAAAAGATACTTTTCCTTTTAAGTAAACAGTGATTAACATTATATTAAAGTAAATTTGAAGAAATATTTAAAATTACTTGCAATTACATCGAATAGTTTGTTCTGAATTTAAATTTTTGATTTTATTGAGTGATCCAATATTTACTAAATTATAGCTGTAAACTTTTCGTGCGAACAATTCGAATAATTTAATATGACATCAGGTTTTTTTTTTTTTCCCTGTATTTAAAAAATAAAATTTAAAGACCGAAATTATCCATATATGAACTTGCGCTGTAGAACATCGGACAAATTATAAATTTGTAGTTGTTCCCCAAGGAATATGGGCCAAATAGTCTAGACAATACAGAGGTACTACGTCGTTCGACACGTGCGAAGTGGAAAAACAGCCCACTCGGAGGTTGCTTGCAATGGTGTTCAACCTTCATATTGTTATTTCCTTCTGCGTCACCTCTATATTTGGAATGTTGTTCCATCTGGTTAGAAACTGGTTTTGTTCCGCTTGACTTGCTCCTTTATCTGATGTATTGTGTTTCTTAAAATAATTTTCTGTTAGGAGGAAAAAAAAAAATTATTCCGTAAGAATTGGTACGTTATAAATTTGAATTGTCTTTCATCAAGTCCAAATAGCTAAAATAAGTGAAACTAACAAAAATATTAGTGATTTTAAAATATCTATTTTTAAAAATAATACATAGTTCACGAAAATGCATTTTGCACGTTCTATGCCGTTTTGCATTTGATTTATGATATATATATATATTAATGTTGAATATAAAAAGAAATATTTTAATGCTATATGTGTAATAATAATTGCATTACCTTTTCAAAAATACGGGAAGATCAAAGTGATATAGTTTTTGAATTAAAGTCAATCACACATATACATAGTAACTCCCTAAAGTGTTGGCGCACATACAGATCTCAATAAAATACTACTCTGCCGATTAATAAAAATTAATATTTCAAATTGGTATTTTTTGATATCTATTGACTTGTTGATAAAATAACACAAAAAATTTTGAAATATAATTTCTGTATCGATGTTCCTCCATTCTTCTGTGTTTGTAGAACTGTTTCGTTTCAATGACGTGTTTTCTGATTCTAACCTCTAAATATGTTCCGTTTTAAATCGAGCCATTGTAGTGGTGTTTTCAGAATTTGTGGACAATTATCCAGGCACTAGAGGCGAACGGTGAGGACCCTTGATAAAAATAAAAAGTTATTTTTTGTGCTTATTGGGTTGATAATTTTAATTGCGGTTTAGAATATTTAAATAAAGAAAGAGAGCGTAATTCATTAAACCATCACCAAGATACCAAATTTTTTAATCCTGAATGTGACATGTTCTATCACACAAGGTACCTCCTCTCCCACGCTTAAGTATTCCAAGGAAATCTTGAGATTTTTTCGCAAAATCTGTCACAAATTAGCCCAAAACGTATTAGAATAATGTTTCATTTGCATATGAAAGAAAATGTAACATTTTTGCTTGTGGAAAAACGTATAAAGATGAGTGTAATCTTCAAAACTTATTTGGAACAGTAAATATGGACAGTGAAGGCATCCTTGTGTCGGGGTGCATGTTAACATCAAAATTAATTTGGTGTTTGTTGATGTTATAATGAATCTTGCCCTTTATTAAATATTTTTATTACCCAAAATTTGGGTGTGGAAACAAATTTTTTATTTTTAAAGATACTGGCTGCCAACGTTTGGCTCTTGTTTATAATTTCCACTTGTGAAGTGGCATCGGTAGCCTAGTGGTAACGGATTTCGTCGAGTCGTGGGTTTGAGCCTTGGAGCTACTGAAGACACGCCGTGTAGATGGGCAGATGCACGTTAAATCTGTCGAGGTTCAAAGTCCTGCCGTTGGCGTGGTATGGATGTTAGGAGAGGGGGGGGTTGCCAGCTCAGGTGTCGTCCTCGTCACTTGACCGAAGCTCAGAATTATGAGGTCCGTTCGCCAATAGCCCTCGTGTTGTTTCTAGTGCGACGTTAAAAAAACCAAACTTTAATGTAATCATAAAGTTACGTTGCCTTTGCTGAGAACCTCTCAAGTAATCTTGTTGATAGCTGTTTTCTCATGAACTCCAGAAATCAGCTCAAATTTTAAAAATAGGACATGATTAGCTCAAAAAGGGTGCTCGTAGCAGTATCAAAGATGCATTTGGTGGTGTCAGAATTCAATCTGACTCAACCGAGAACTCCCCCCCCCCTCCTTAAACTGGTCTGTATTCTTTACCCTATAATTTTGAGCAAAATAAAAAAAAATTACTACAGTTTAAATTTTTTATATTTGTATATCAGTGTAACTTACAGGCATTGGACTGGCCGCGGTAGCCTAGTGGCCATGGTTTCGGATTCGTGGCCGGCGTTTTTCTTTCAGTCGCGGGTTCGATCCTTGGACGCCAAAGACCCGCCGAGGCTGATGCACGTTAAATCTGTCGGAGCCCAAAGTCCTCCCGTTGGCGTGGTGTGGATGTTAGGGGAGAGGGTGCCAGCTCAGGTGTCGTCCTCGTCACTTGACCGTGGTTTCAAAATTGCGAGTCCGTCGCTAATAGTCCTCGTGTTGCTTCTAGTGCACGTTAATAAACACTAAACTAAACCTTACAGGCATTGGACTCGCAGCCTGCGGTTTTCGTTGAGTCGTAGATTCGATCCTTGGCCGCCAAAGACCCGCCGTGTAGCCGAGGCTGATGCATGTTAAATCTGTCGTGGCTCAACGTCCTCTCGTTGGCGTGGAAGTTAGGAGAAGGAAATGCCAGTTCGGGTGTCGTCCTTGTTACTCACAGATGTTCAAAGTAACGAGATCCGTCGCTCCCCCCCTCCCTCGTATTGTTTTTTGTGCAACGTTTATAAAACCAGCCTCTATGTTATTTCTGTAAACACCACCTTAAGCACCCGATTTAATTCCAATAGAACATATTTGGAGAAAAAGACAAGGTTTGGAGACCCACAAGTTTTTTTTTTTTAAATAAACCTATTCAAGAATATTTTCAAAGGCGGATAAAAGTATTGAAGCAAATAAACGATTTAATTTTAAAAACTTTTTCTTATGTTTTATTTTTGATGGTTAAATACAATTTTAAAAAAAAAACTCCATAGCAATTTAATGCGTTGCAAATAATTATAAAATTATAACATCTCTCGTGGACTAACTGAAGTTAGTGATAAAAAAAAAAAACTATCGGGGCATACAAACATGCCTTTTTTTAAACAAAAAAAAAAAAACAAAAATTCTGTAAATATTTCTTAATAATGTGTTGGTACTCCTTCGCTTTATATGACTTCATTCACCTTTTAGGCATAGATTTCACCTGATTTTCTCAAAAAGTTTCCTTTTATTTCCCCCCATTCTGGTATAAGTATTTTTCCTAGTTCAAGTTTGTTGGAAATTGTAAATGTATGGATTTTATTTCTTTCATACACACAAAATGTGCTCCACAGGTTTGATATCTGGACTCTTGTGCAGGATTCCATGCGGACAGTTACAGTAGTCTGAAAATACCAGCATTATGTTTTGGATCACTCACTCGGTTAAAGTTTGATAATATGCCCTTTTTTTTGAGCGCTGTTTCAAAGTATTTTAAATAAATGAATATTTCCAACTTCGACAGCTCCATCATGTTTTACAGAAGGAGTATTTAAAGTTCTATATTATGTGTCCTTGATACCAATTTGCTTTCCATCACTTCTTATTTTATTTGGAAGCTATTTAGCTAGAGCCTTAATAATAAATGTTGTTGGATACCTAGCCTAGAGATTTTTAGGCATCGAACTCGGCTGCGATTCCGCCTCACCTAGCAATCCCTTTTTCTAACCTTAGACTTTTCATTAAAAAGGTATGACAAGAATCGTGAAGGCTACAGACCCCCAACAAATTACATTCTGTAAAGCCTGCTGAATAATAGAACATTGTCTATTATTCCATTGTGGAGAGCGGATTTCCGGTTGACTCGCGTTCGTATTGGACACATTCACTTCACTCATTAGCACTTTTGTTTGGCGAGAATGCCCCTGAGCATACATCCTGTGTGTCATGTGTACCTTTCACAATTCACCACTTCTCAACCCTTTGAGGGACGGTATACAAAAAGCATTAGATTTTGCTGAAATTCATCTGTTCTGCATTATTACTCGTAATGTTATAAGGACATAATATGGGTAAAGTTAATTTCTGTTCCCCCCCTGATTTTTAGGACGCTGTATATATTACATACAACTGTCCCTGTAAAACATCGTATTTGTACACTCGCTGTTTCGTAATCCTTTGAAGAAATAATAAATACTTTCATAAAAAAGTATATTTTAGTTAATTTGGGAAATATTAAAATTACAAAACACTTTTGAAAAGATTAGAACTTCATGGTGTATTTTTATTTCTAAGAGTGATAATTTGTGCTGAAATATGTCAATTAATTTAAATATAACTTTCTTTTTATACATAAGTAATATTTCAGAATAATGATAAAACTATATTATAAACTTAATAAATAAAATTTAGTTGAAATACGTATACAGTTTTATTTAAAATAAAGCATATTTTTATTGCATAGACTGTAGTGATATTTTTTTCCGCATTTGTTTCTAAAGATAACTCCTATCCATCAGAAGGGAGCTCTTCAAACAAAGCAACTTCTTTCTCAATCGAAAGTCCCCGTGTAGGCATTCTTTTAAAGATATACACTACTCTACACCGAAAATTCAACATGAAGAAAAAGTGGCCAGAAAATTATGCAAATTTCAGGGTAGACGAACGCCACCGAGTTATGCGAATGACGTGAAATGCGCAGTGCACCTTGAAGAAGATATAAGGGAAGGAACCTACAGAATGTGTTCACTTCGTGCCGTTGTTTCTGCTAGGGAAATCTTTGTAGAAAATTAGTTCTTGTCTCGGAGGACGCGTGTAATAGCAGACAATGACATGCTATAGTCAACGGAGGCAGTTCTAGCTGACAAACGATTTCCCGAGGGGCATGGTAATCGGACTGAGAAGGCAAGTAAGTCCATACGATAAATCTCAGCTGACACACACCTAGAAGCGTCCACAGGCGAAGATGGTTTGAACAAAGAAATGTGGCAAGTTTAAGGGGTGCAATGCATCCAGAGTAACGTCAGCACGCGCGGATCCCCGAATACGCCGACAAGCAGTGGCAGACCCGGAAGCCACTTTTACCTCCAATCTGCAGTCTGTTCAAGACATCCTGGATGTTCCCATATCGACCAGAACCATTTCTCGTCGTTTGGCTGCTGATTGCTGCACTCATGTCTTCCGATAAGAAGACTACCACATCACATCATAACATTGAAGCCAACGTATACAAATGTGCCTGCCACGAGCGATTTGGACGACGGAAGGGTACAGGGTCGTATTTTCAGATGAGTGCCACTTCTCTTTCGCCAATGATAATCACCGCGTACGAGTGTGGCTTCGACGTTGAGACAAATTCAATCCGGCAGCAATTGTGGAACATCCCATTGCGTCACAACATGACATCATGGTTTAGTGCACAATTGCGTACTATTCCTGGTCACTTCTATTTCGTATTCAGAGCACTATGACGGCCCAACGATACATGATCGATGAGATGGTCTGTGACTCTCCCCTACCTTCAGGAGGGGCTCAATGCCCTTTATCAGCAGGATAACGCCAGTCGGAGCACTGCTCACATCAGCCAACGTGTTCTTCCCAGACCACCGTTCTCTCTTGATCTTTCACCGATAGAACACATTTGGGATGTCATTGTACTCCATTTGCAGACCCTGCCATTACCACGTTCAGAAGATGAACTGTGGGGAATGGAGAGCCATTCCTACTCTCATTGACCCTGTACTTGCTTCGTGTATCGCCTTCCACGGTGGTCCTACAACCTACTGAGTCGATGCTATTCTCCCTCTGAAGATCTCTTATTGCTCGCTGATGTCTCTCTCTGCTTGCTGATTTTCATCACTTTTTGGACACTCATTCTTGGTGTTGCATTTTCAATGTCGCGCTGTGTCTTTTAGAAATATATATTTTTAAAAAATATATTTTAAACTAGATCATAAAACTACTTTAAATAAAATTTGAACTGTTCTCAAATAATTGTACAAAATCTGAAGCATTTACGGGAAGAAACGAAAACCGGAATGCAACGAATGCTAGATGAAATTAAAATGCTGTTAGGTGTATGGTCACCTTAAGCTCTCAGAAACTAGTTTTCTAAAGTAAATAGAGTTTTGTCGTATTCAAAACACACCCTCCCATGTATGTGACGAACAGACATGTCACGTAAAAAATATTCAGCCCTCCCTAATCTGAATTATTTTTAGCCAGCATGTGTACTCAATTATTTTTATTTCTTTTAATCTCCGCTTAAGTAGATTGCATAGTTCTTTTACAGTTTCGAAGGAACTGTATCTTCTATCAAGATTCATATCTGGCCAAATGCCGATGACACGATTTTTATTACAAAGAGGGTATCTTTTTGCTCTGTTGTTTCTTTTGTAATCCCTCTCGCTGATGCTTTTTCTTTCTGTTCAATTGTATCTTTCGGTGAATTTTTTTCGGTCTTCTCTTTGATCGATCTTCCTTCCGACAGTTTTAGTTTCGAGAAAACCTTTCTTTTCCCTGTGCTTTTGCTTGTTGTCTTTAGGTAAACCTATTTATAAAATAAAATTTCTATTCCTGTTCCTGTGATAAATTTCTATTCCTGTTTTAAATTTCTTTTCTTCGGAGAATAAGTTAAAATCATGTATTCCAGATCACGGTGGGAAATGATTCTGAATCACCATTTCCCACCGTGCAATTTGAGGCTGCTTAATTTGAACGTGGCTGTACCAGTTGGGAGACGATGAACATTTAGGACGTCCAAAAATTACAACCACTGACACTAACATCGCTAAAATTCTCCAAATGATGCTAGATGACTGTCAAATTAAAGTGAGAGAGGTAGAAGAGGCAATGAATAAGTTCAAAAAACGTATTTGTTGCATATTGAATCAAAGTTTAGGCATGAGAAAGCTGTCCGTGCGTTGGGTGCCAGGTTTGCTTATGTTAGACCAAATTCGTTTTCGAATGAACATTTTCAACGCTCTGTTGGCGCAGTTTAGGTAATGTAAATCAGAGTTTAGGCTTCGATTAATTACTGTACAAGAAACTGGGATACTAGATTATAAAAACAAAAATACATTCATGACTGTGAATTGCGAAGGGAGAATCGGCTCCAAAATAGCAAAAACTGCTTTTTTTTCATCTGGGAAAGTGACGATGACTGTTTTTTGGGATAGTCATGGAGTCATCTTAATAGATTACCTTCAAACAGGAAAAATCATTACAAGAGCATGCTACGTATCATTACTTGACAAGCTGAAGGTAGAAATTACGGGAAGATGGCCACATTTATAGGAAAAAAGAATCTGTTTCACCAAGACAATGTGAAGTTGCTTACTTCAGCGATTATCTTGCCGAAAATCCACGAATTTCTGTATTAACTGCTACATCCTCTCCTTAGTTTCCGTATCTGGACTCCAAGCGACTTTTTTTTGGTTTCCTGCCTAAAAATAGCGGTGGGAGGACAGAGAGTTTCGTCAAATGAGGAAGCCCTCACATCCATAAAAAAATATTTTGCAAAGAAAGACGCCGAGTACTATTTAGATGGGTCAAAGAGAGGAAGAATCGCTGGGAAAAGTGTGTAGACTTACAAGGAGACCATGCATAAAAATAAAAGTAAATTTAAAGAAAAAATGTCTTGAATCTTTGTTGGGTCCGAAACATTTCAGTCCACCCTCATATATATGTATATATATATATACAACCTTAAAACAAAGATCAATAGAAGTACGCAGTAAATGGTATGTTTATTATGTGAAATTTAAGAATTTTATCCTGAAATTTCGAAATTGTAGTTACAAAAGCCACTAACAGATGGCTCTGTAATCACAACGCTATTACTTATAAACAGTGTTCCGAAGTCCGGAGCGATCAGTTCGTCTGTTGATTAGTGCAAGGAGTCTAACGTAGAGGTAAAAATCATGTATTCCATTGAACAACGTGTTTTTCTGATACTGGAATATCACAGGTTAGAACAAAGTCCAACGGCAACGAGGTGCAGTTTCCGAAAACGATTTAATGCTCCAAAAGGACAAATCATTCACAAGCATTTCGCTAGATTCGAACGAACAGGCAGCGTGGTTGATGATCGAGTGGGAAATGTTGAAGTCAGTCAAACTGTTGGTACTCCTGAAAATGTCTCCACATATTTCTGTAACTGTTCAGCAAAAGTCAAAGAAAATCATCCGAAGAATTGCACCAGAGATTGGTTTGAAGTGTTCCACTACGCAGGAAATATTGAAAAACAGCCTACACATGTTTCCATTCAAAATACAAAGTCATCGAGCCATACCCATAAAAGCTGTGCAACCCTGTGAACCAGACGCTTACAATGATTGATAATGAAGGATTTGATGTTAGCGTCATCTGGTTCACAGATGACGCGCATTTCCATTTGAATGGATTCATGAATAAACAAAACGAGATTTTGGGATTCCTAAAATCAACATTTGTGTGCAGAAAAATTACCGTTTGGACTTCGGTATGCAGCATGAATTATCGAACCTTTTTTCTTGCGAGGAATGATAACTAATGAATGTTATGTCACAATTTTAGAACTTTGTCGCCACACAGATAGCGTTGAAGGATTAACCGGGCATCTAGTGGTTCATGCAAGATGGGGTTCGAACACACCATCTGTTAGCAACTCTTGTAATTTATATTTCAAATTCTGTATGAAATTCTTACAGCTTACAAAATAAACATACCGCTTGCTGCATTATTTTATTGACCTTTGTTCTTAAGATTTTTAATTTTAAAATCAGGTTCTTATGTCCTGGACACACCCTGTATATATACGTAATATATAATGGGGGGGGAGGTTGCGAAGGATTGGTGATTTTGATGTTATAGGAAAATGTAAATGAAGGAGAGTGCACTAACTATTCACAAAGGACCGTTTATTTATTGGACGTAGAATAAAAACATTTACGAATTTAGCAGACATACAGATAGCGCCCTCGCGTTCATACTACGTAAAATTTTCTACTTCAGAGATCAACTCTATTCTACAATTCCTCAGCTTTCGATGGCTCCCGTCAATTTCTATATCCAATTAGCGTCTCCTGGACTTCCCATGTCCGTCCATGCTTGCTTCCTAGCTTCGTCTCCTCGTTGTTTCGCACTGTTCTGCACAGGATTGGTGCCTGTAGTGAGTTTGCCGGTTTCTGCAAACTTAACTTCCATCTCTCTCTCTCTCTCACACACACACACACACATATATATATATATATAACTTTTTGCTTGGTAATACAATAAAGAATACATCTATTCATTTATCAAGGATATGAACTAACTACTAGAGTGGTTCCAAAAGTAAATGTATTGGGAATTTGAAATGGAAATGGCTCGGAACTCACTGTAGTATTATCCAGTGATCGTTTTTCCTTTTTCTAAGAGATCCGTGAGACTCTGAGCATCCCCAAAAAATTTTTCCATTACTTTTCCTGCCGATAATACCGTCTTTGTTTTCTTTGGAGCAGGTTCCCCGAGAGCAACTCATTATTTTTATCGTTGCTTGATTTCCGGTGTATAATCATCGTGTACGTTTAATAAATAATGACGACTCGAAACAAAATGAGGACGATAACTCGTTGCAGCAGCAAACAAATTTTGATTTGATAGAAAATGGCGACCAAGTCAAAACTAAAATATAAATCAACATCAAATTTGTTTTGGCCCGACTCAACAGATGACAGCTCACAATAATAACACCAACTTGATTTAGCAACACAATTTGTCGTCAAAAACGGATGCATAGTGATTTATCCTTATATCTGTTCCATAAATACAGTTTGAAAGATTATACCAACATACGCGTGCACACACACACACACACACATATATATATATATATACTTATATGTATTCATCTTTATTTCTTGATACCGTTCCAATCAAGCTTTTAATTTTTGAAATCACTGCTCTTGAAATCTGCTCAGTCTGTTGTTCTCACGAATCCAGATCCGTAGGCATAATCTCTACTATATTTTTTGTCTGCAGCTAAAATACTTAAATAAAATAAGTCCCTCCATCTGATACCACGTGATCTGAAGAAACTCTTGCATATGAATTCCAAGCAAGGAAAATTTCCTCCTTTTTCACTTTAGCCACGATGACAAAACTACGCGATTGGCGTCCTCAAATTTTCATTATGTAATTCACGGAATCGAGTGGAAATAGATAGCGCTACGGCCTACGCTAACACCATATAATTGTCTCTCTTTCTCATGTTAAATCAATAAATGTAATATTTCAAGATTTTCCAAGTGTCTTCACTGTACACAATGAGTGGAAATATTCTTAAATTGGACAACAGTTAGTCTTGAGAAAGTTATATGCATTACATATATATATATATATATATATATATATTGACAACACTTCAAATTCCAATGCACCACAAAGTATCACAAGCGGCTTACGTAAGTAAGAATGAAACGCAAAAGAAATGAACACAAAAGGAAAATTTCAAAGAGTTATGAAGGACTACAATTATTTGCAATGAATTTACAAAAATTGTCACAGGTACTTCTCTTGGAAACAAGCTGGTGAAAATCTGGCTGCCAATTAATATTAACTTTTTTAAGTACCTGTTTTAGAGTCTTTCTTTCACACTGACAAATTTAGAATATAGAAAAACCACGTGTTCAATATTTCATGGCGTGATGGAAATATATTTTAGAACCTCGAAATATAGAATATTGTACAATTAAGTTTATGAATAATTCCTTTGATAAGATAAATTTTACTAAACTTCTTAATAAATATCAAAAATTAATCCCTGTTAAAAATATTAATATTAAAAAAGCTTTTGAACATAATATAAAAATGAGTCCCACTGCATTTAATTATACTTGTAATAACTCAGACTTAAAAAAATAATATTTGTGTGTGCAATGTTTTTAAAGAGTATATTCATGAGGTATGTCGATACGTTATTACACGAAATTTAGATAACTTGGGGTGAAAAATTAAGAAATGCAATGCATGAAGGGGCTTGTTTCGAGCTTAACATTTCGAATAATTATTTTTGCATTAAGGAACATAATTTTAGGTACTGATAATTTTATTGTTAGATTAGCAATTAATTATGGTCTTCTAATAGAAACTTTTAAGGAATATAAGAATTGTGTTAATGAAGATACTTAAAAAAATTGTTTTTAAAATGGAAGATTTTTTAATAATGATGATACTTATTTGAAAGATTTAAACAAGATATTATTAATCTCTTGGACATCTTTGTAATAGATGATGTTGGCAAAGTACCTAATACTTTGTTATTATCAAAAAAATTATGCATTAATTAAACTAATAAGCTCTTAGGTAGTAAAAACAATTGCTTCAGATTTGCTAGCAACAACCAGAAAAAAAAATTTAAGGATAGAAATGTATAAGTCCAACTTTTTTTTGCACGTTCTTTTTTTATGTGATTTTGAAATAACACTGTTTTCCCCAATATACTTTTTCCCACGAACTTTTTGTTCTAGCATGAAACACCCCAATTTTTTTCCAAATATTCAAATGCTGTTTTTATCACCTAATACCACCTCGTTGATTCAGCGACTCGATCAGGGTATTATAGTAGCATTTAAATTGTACTAGATCAAGCAAACGTTTAAATATATTTTAGACTCTGTAGAAGAAAGAAATTTGACTGTTGTGGGAGCACGGAGAAAGCTTACGATTATGGATTGTATTACACATGCTTCTTTCGTCATCAAACAGTTGCGCCAATCGACTTTAAGAGTTTGTTGAAAAAAAAATTTTGCCAGCACGCCTCAGAAGTGGAAGTTTCGTAGTACAAAAATCAGCTGTGTGTTCTGAAATTATACTTTATAAAATGCCATTGGGGTGAAGGTCTTAAGAACATGTAAAGGGCTGACATCGAAGATCCTAGAAGGCCCTTTGGATGAGGACGATTTGAGCGAATTTCGAACGAAGTCGAAGGTGAAGTTCAGCTATTAATAGCTGATTTAATTCGCGAGGACTTGAAATTTGCAACAAGTATGGAATATTTTCTTACTCATGATCCTAACATAAAGCGTGCATTAAATTTTCATCGTAATCTTATGTTTTGTGTAGCAGCAGGATATCGAGAATTATTTAAGCAATTTGAGAAACTAAAATAACTGTTGCTAGTAACAGATTTGTAACCATAAACAACAACGACAGAACAACAGATTCCGTAAATAAGGAAGGAAATTCTTCTTTTGAATCAATGCCTATAGTTGTGTTGGACATATCTGACATATCTATTGATGGTAGCATTTTTAATCCCGTTCGTAATAAACGTGTATGCTTGTTATCAAGTAGCGATGAATAGTTGCTAGTTAGTAGTTTTATTCTTAATTTCAATTTGAATTCTGTATACGTTGTATGTACCTATAGACTGAATGCTATTTTATAAATATATAATATGGATTTCATAATTACTCTTTTTGCGCGTTTTCTTAGGAAAATATTTAGAGTTTTTACTTCTTATACGACTTTTTAAAGTTGTGGAACATATCCCCAAATTTACCATAAGTCGCATATATTTGTTACACGAATTTTTTTGCACGAATTTTCTCAGGAATGTTTTTACCGTGTAAAAAATGGAGTTGGGCGTTAATATATGTTTTCGAATAGGTGGATTTTTAAAAAAGATGACATGTAATTAAACAATGTATTTGTAAAGTTAAAATTAGACTACTGGGCATCCATATTACATTTGGAGCTATAACATCGTACATCTTTCCAGGATGGACACGCCCTTGCCTCTGATGACTGGTGTGAACCCCTTAGCAATAATTCAAAGGAGAGGTCTAGTTTGTGGCACCCTCTAGAGTTGGAAGGCGTCACAAATGTATAAATCGACACACACACTTTATATAAACTTCATAAAATGATTTTAAAATTTTATAAATAAGTGAAATTGCGACTTTCAAATTCATGGTTATAATGGAAACACTATTTTTTTCAATTAAGACTGATTATATATTTTGATGAGAGAGAGAGGCAAAAAAGAAAACATTATTAAAATGAATAATTCAAAAGACGTAGCTCCGCCATCTCCATTACAATAGACGAGAGAGAATTTTTTCTTGCTTTCGAGTTTATAGGCAGGGATTACTCCAGACTACGTAGTAATTCCAGTGGTATATGATGAAGAGATTCCGAATAATTTTGATGACGTCCATCAGTCTAGTAGAAACAATTTTCTGACATATTTATGACTACGAGAAAGTTGATTCAACAGATTTTATGAGCACGTAATCGCATAAATTAATGGATAATTTGGTATTGTATGAGCAAGTGAGGATGAACTCTTTTCTAATGGATTACAGAATGGGAAAAATTAGAAAATTAAATTAGCTTTACATGGGATCAATATATATATATATATATATATATATAGCGAGTGGAATACTAAATAGTTCTATCCTTAGTAACTTTGTGTTTAAGAAATGAAATAGTAATTAAAATGTAAAATATACTAAATCTTCTTCATCTTAAAAAGAATTTGCACTCGAAAAAATAATTGCAAATAAAGTTAATCGGTCAAAGAGAGAGAGAACTACGAAAGATATAAGTAAATCTATTGACTATGATTAAAATTATCAATTAAAAATTATCTATAATTTTTATGAAAAAAAAGTTATTTCTTCATAAAAATGTATCTTATTAAGAATGAAAAAGAAAGCAAAGTATGTTTTCAGGATGAAAGTATTTATTGATAAAGGTGTTTTTATTGAAGTGGTTATACTATGTTTGTGTGTTCGTTCCGTTTCATATGGTTATTCACGTCGACTCCAGTTAAATTTATCGTAATATTTGCAAAACAAAAGTAGTTTTGTAAATTGCTTATGCATTATTAAAATTGTTAGATCATCGAAACAATACCACAGCAAGTGTTAAAAGTCACTTTACCGTTTAAAGAAATTCGATAACTTTTTTACTTTTAATTATTTAATAATTTTTTTAACATTATAATGTACGCATCTGGGTACATGCGTGTCCATAACAGCACGAAACACGAAATTTCTTAACATTTGGTGACCTCTTTCACCAATAATCGTGACTGTATTCCCATTATCATCCTCGAAGAAGTATGAACCTAGTATCTATATTCTTATGTACTTCTTCCCCAAACTGTGGCTTAAAGAATGTCGTTAATGAAGAATTTTGAGATTTTAAGTCTTCCATTATTTGATATTTTGTCTGTCCGCAAGTGTTTTCTCTGAATAAGAGCAATGAAGTTCTAGTGTTCAAAGTAAAACTGAATAAGTTTTGCAAGTTAACCTGTCTCCAATTTATCCACCATTTCTCTCTGTATTTTTAAAAAATCTGAAACACACACACACACTTTTCGATTTCGCCGGCGCAGGCGATAAAGTCGCCCCAAATGATACAACCAATGCTAAATGCCGTCGGTTATATTCAATGTAATTTAATGGTGCATAAACTTTTTATTCGTATACAATGTGTTGTCGCCAATAAAGTCTTCTTGGAGAGATTTGTGCCGGCGAAATGGAAAAGTATTAAAAAAGAAAAATTAGAGTTCTTAAGGAAATCATTAAAAAACCTAAATAATATTTATACAAATCAGATAAAATTTCGGTACTTGTCTATTATAGCGGCACCCATCAAATTATGATTACGCCAAGTCGTTGCCTAACTCTTGAAGCTTATCTTTTGATACAATCTACTTGGCGATATTTCTTAGTCGCTTGGCGATTAACCATCGGCCGCCGCTATAATAATAAAGTACCAAATTTTCTATACACTATTGTTTTGGATGATAATACGATAATTTAACTATAAATAATGAAAATTTATTGATTGATGCTAATTATTTAAAGAATTAAGTTTTATGCCAAGTCGCTAAATTCGTCGTTTAATGATTTATCGTTTGCTTTAATTTTAATTACATGTAGCTTAATTGATAAACATAATGCTTATGAGCTAGAAATTTTTACACGTATTTATTTTAAATGATAAATTTAATAAACGTCAAATAATAAAATAAATTATTAAAACTAATTATTAAATAAATTCAATTTGACTCAACGTTCCCTTTTGCTCTTAAAATTCAGGGTATTAAAATTATATTACGCAAAGTGTGAGGTTAGAAAATCCATGTTCGAAAAACTCGCTTTTTACCGGTGTTATTTAGTATGAAATCTTAAGACTAAAAAGAATTAAATAATTGAGAGTACAAAAATTTTTAATCAAGGTTTTATTTAAATATGGATTGCAAAGCATAAAAATAATTTTTATTGCAAAATAATATAGAATTTATATGACCTTAATGCGTTCATATTCCGAACAAGATACTCAGGATCATGACCAACTCACCCTGGTATATCAGAAACTCAGTCATTCACAAGGACCTAAATATTGAACCCATAGATTCTTACATAACCAAACTCTCACGAAACGTTTACACCACCATCCTAAACCATGACAACGAAATAATTAAAGCTCAAACTATTTTCACAGATCCACACTCTAAATTCAACTTTGCTTATAAAACCACCAAATGGTCTCTCCCATTAAAACCGCCTTAATGTCTTAAATGTCTTTTCTATGTATTAGTTTTACACAAACTTATATGCTCAGAAAATAGCATCATTCTTTTATATCTTTTATTTCCTCTATCTCACATAGTGTTAATACGGAATGGTATCACTGGTACTCCTCAGATTCCCCCCCCTCTAATCATTGCTTTCTAGTTAAATACCAAACGCCGAGGGGCGCCATCTGCTGGACTTTTCATTCACAACTTATTCCGTCACACTGAGCAAAAGCGATGACTCGCTGATGCTCGTCAACCATCTTATGTCTGTCTGCGTTCATATTCCTTTCGTCCTCCTAATTGCTCGGAATTCAAAATTAAATATCCGTAATAAGTTGCTTATCTATACTCTGATTCTCGGACATATCCTAACTTACAGCTGTCCCATTTGGGGTTTTGCTGCCAAAACACATATTAATAAACTTGAAAAAGCTCAAAATAATATCATCAGACAAATAGTAAACGCTAGATGGTTCATGAGAAACACAGACATATACTCTATTAACTTCCCAACAATCAAACAAATCATTCAAAAAATTTCACTTAAATTCTTTAATAATCTCATGACCATCGATAACAAATCTCTCCTTAATATTGTAACTATGATCCTGATTTAAATATTAAAAGACCAAAAAACATTCTATTAAACCTGTAACTAACAAACACCAGTCTCCTCACGCAAACACTATAATTTTCACTCATTTGTTTATGTTTTCAACCTCCAGATGTCTCTAGCTAAGCTAAAAACTCCTACCTCGAGTAAACCACATACACACACTGAATGGCAGCCTCCCCATTGGTCGGCTGATAAGTCAGATATATACCCCTACTCCCCTCTGATCAACTCAGGTCAACCACTCAGAAAGCTTCCAGACTCTGAGTAACCTTTCATCATATTATTACGCAACTAAATGCTTTTTTAATTAAATTCATTAATTTCTTTTCCAAATTTTATACAATATTAAATTTATTAAATTCACAAACGCAGTTCTGGGCAGGAAAAGCCGAAGTAAAGCTCTTTTTTAAGATTCTATACCTGACATGGAGATTAAGAGCATAACGCTCAGGTGCTCCAGTGTGATCTCGTCAACTAGAGATATTCCTTTCGATCTCATATAGTATACACAAATAACACATCGATCAATAACTCCCGAGTCTAACATTGAAAACAACATTTTTTTTGCAAAATTTTTTTTTATTCATCAACATAACACCTTTTGTTAATCACCTTTTAGGGTGATACAATCGTTCCAACGCTTTTCCAAATCTTTTTTTGTTTTTTTTTTTTTTTTTTTTTTTTTTTTTTTCCAATTGTTTTTTTTTTTTTTTTCGCAAGAAATCTTTTTTGTTGCGAGTAAATAGCGATAAACAGCTTTCTGAATCATTGACTCGTTGCTGTTTTTGTTCCATCGAAAGCAATCGCTGCACCCACTTGGAAAAAACCTTTTTCCTGGTCCGATCGACTTAAAATTTTGACACGTTTCAAGCAAAGGTTAGTACTCTAGAAAGACCTGGTTACTGGTTTACTACGAGCGCCATCTCTGGGTTAGTCTCGGGAGTTATTGATCGATGTGTTATCTATAATACTTAATTTATCGGTAACTAGTTTGATGTCTTAGTTTAGAGTCTCAAGCCTTTTTATAAACTATGTATTATTTAAAATTTAAAAAATTATTTTTATACCTTTTAGTTCATTTTAAAATAGAAGCTTGATTTTAAAATAAATTTGGTACTTTTCCATTTTGTCGGCGCAAGATATAAAGTCGCCAAAAATGATTCACCCGACGCCAAATGGAATATGTTATTTACTGTGTGTATTCGCCAATAAAGTCTGCTTAGCGATATTTGCTCCGGCGAAATGGAAAAGTACCACATTTTTTTTCTTATATTTTATTAATTTATTTTGTTTAATGTTCTTTTTTAAAATATTTTTATTATGCTCGAATTTTGCATTTTATTCATTAATATTAACAATTCATTCGCAGTAGATTATTATTATGTTATCACGCATTTTTTAAAAAATAGTCATATAAAAAAGTTTTTTTTTTATTCTGTTTTCAAAACAGCATTGCTGTTATTTGTCTTAAAAGAATTACAGCATTTTATGCATTGAAAAAAAAATAGTAATGCTTGGTAAAAAATAATAATAATATTTACTTGGTATTGGATTCATAGCATAAACTTTTAGAAAACATTCCAAGGCAGTTTTTTTTCTTCTGAAAATGCACTCTCTCTAAAGAAATTTCCGATTACGAAATTTTTAGATAAATTGCCAAAATGCAATCGTAAAGCCACAGTGTATTATTTCTACTACATTATAAATGCATAATTTAAAAATTTTGCGACCTAAACAAAACTTGAATCGTTTAAAAAAAACCACCTCGTTATAAATGATACTAAAAATGGTCAGAATTGAATATTTTGAAAGTGTTTAACTTATAATAATAATAATTATAATTATAAAACATTGTTCAGAAATTTGGTCATTTTGCATCCTTTTAAATTATTTATAATAAAAATTGTACTGGATATGCTGTAACGCCTGCTGTTTACTATTTACTTCAGAATCCATCACCATTCATAATTCTAAGAGTCAGGGAAAATAGTTCAATGAATATAAATTCACACTCACATGAGCTAAATTAATTTATCTTTATTCAAATTACGAATACTTTAAATTCTGAGGATTTCTCTATATTTCTAAGTATCAAAATCCACTCTATATACTTTACTCTCCTAGTCAAAATTTCTTAGTATTTGTCTGCAACTCCGCGTTACAGTCCTTTTGCTCGCCTTTCTTGCGGAAACCTGAAAAAACTGAATAATTCCTCATCCACATAAAATAGGTTTTTTTTAAATAAAAAGTAATTAAAATATCATATTTTATAGACGTTTGGATCGAAGGCATCCCTTATGGACAACGATCATAACTTACGAGGTACCTATTTTATAAAATTAAAATCTACTCTCTAATCTTAATAAATATTAAAAATTTCAGTAGTTAAACTTTGTTCCACAGTTTGTTAAATTGATGTCAAAACTAGAGATAAAAGCGGAAAACGCCTGGAATTTCAGCATGTGAGGACAACTGAAAAGTTGGAAAGAAAAAAAGATGACTGACCAGATTGCGATTGGACGCCACAGAAGCAAGCTAACGAAGCGACAACCGCGTTGTCCAGAACGTTAAAAAGGGGCGGGACTACAGATCAGAGTCTGGGCAAGTACTCTGACACCCGATTTTTCTGTGGTCCGTGAGATTTTGAGATGCTTTTCAAAATACAAAGGAGAAGTTATTTTAAAGGAAATTAATATTAAGTCAAATTTCGAATTTTAAAAGCTGAAAAGGTTTCTTCTGTTAATTTCTCTTTCGTATAGACCACACCCTCTCTTACCTTCAACAAAGATTGACCAATTGGAACACTATTATTCTCTCGAACCCACCTTCTCCTCGTATTCGCGACGGGAGGCCCAGAGGTTGGCTCCCGTAGTCCGTAAAGGTAGTTTTTTCATCTCCAACACCTCCATAGACCTCTCCTTTCTTTCATTTTAAAATTTCTCAATAGTTAAATTATGTAATTTCCCGTTATGCATTTTAAACCAATATTTGAGGTAACAATACACCATGGATGTTTATTTTATGACCTTATGAGGACTCAAAATTAGAAAAACACCCAAGAAATTCTTTGTTTGTGTTTAGTTTTTCTGTCGAAAAGGGCATCTTATACAGATATAAGCAAAATTAAGACTTCCCTCAAAACCTGTTAACTCAAAAGAAAATAAATATATCGACATTTTGTAAGTTGAATAATACAGAATATAATCTTATCTAGGGAATAAGCGTTGGTTATCTAGTCCTTATATGGGAAGCTATGGTAGGTAGAGTTTTGAACACTGAAATTTTCTTTAACCTCCTCAGTTTCAGCATCGTCTGTAGGAGACACTAAACAACACTTTTAAAAATACCGCCAAGTTAAATAAAAGGAGTCATTGGTATTTAGAATTCATTTTCTTGTTAATAGATGGTAGTTCTGGAAGAAAAAGAATTTTAGTGAACATTTTGCATTCGTAGCTTATTTATGGTAAAATGAAAATGGTGTTTTCCGAGAGAAAGAAAATCATACGCTTGCGCATCGCTAAGTGTTCATATTTTTTTTATTATTTGTGTAGTAAAATTTTTTTAACGGCTAGATGAATTCACTAAATGTAGATATTTAAAGGAAACAGGAAAGAATCTGCATCTGTCAGAAAATGAAATGAAACATAATTAGTGATCATTTTAATTATGTCTCTTAAAATTTCCCAAAATTCGAATGTATTGGGCAGAAAAAATTATAACTCCCCTACTCGCTGACAACATATTTTGGAAATCACGAGTTTTCAATAAGAAACAAATTAAAATTGAGAAATTATTTAATAGATATCTAAAACCTTTTTCCTGGTCCGATCGACTTAAAATTTTGACACGTTTCAAGCAAAGGTTAGTACTCTAGAAAGACCTGGTTACTGGTTTACTACGAGCGCCATCTCTGGGTTAGTCTCGGGAGTTATTGATCGATGTGTTATCTATAATACTTAATTTATCGGTAACTAGTTTGATGTCTTAGTTTAGAGTCTCAAGCCTTTTTATAAACTATGTATTATTTAAAATTTAAAAAATTATTTTTATACCTTTTAGTTCATTTTAAAATAGAAGCTTGATTTTAAAATAAATTTGGTATTTTTCCATTTTGTCGGCGCAAGATATAAAGTCGACAAAAATGATTCACCCGAAGCCAAATGGAATATGTTATTTACTGTGTGTATTCGCCAATAAAGTCTGCTTAGCGATATTTGCTCCGGCGAAATGGAAAAGTACCACATTTTTTTTCTTATATTTTATTAATTTATTTTGTTTAATGTTCTTTTTTAAAATATTTTTATTATGCTCGAATTTTGCATTTTATTCATTAATATTAACAATTCATTCGCAGTAGATTATTATTATGTTATCACGCATTTTTTAAAAAATAGTCATATAAAAAAGTTTTTTTTAATTCTGTTTTCAAAACAGCATTGCTGTTATTTGTCTTAAAAGAATTACAGCATTTTATGCATTGAAAAAAAATATAGTAATGCTTGGTAAAAAATAATAATAATATTTACTTGGTATTGGATTCATAGCATAAACTTTTAGAAAACATTCCAAGGCAGTTTTTTTTCTTCTGAAAATGCACTCTCTCTAAAGAAATTTCCGATTACGAAATTTTTAGATAAATTGCCAAAATGCAATCGTAAAGCCACAGTGTATTATTTCTACTACATTATAAATGCATAATTTAAAAATTTTGCGACCTAAACAAAACTTGATTCGTTTAAAAAAAACCACCTCGTTATAAATGATACTAAAAATGGTCAGAATTGAATGTTTTGAAAGTGTTTAACTTATAATAATAATAATTATAAAACATTGTTCAGAAATTTGGTCATTTTGCATCCTTTTAAATTATTTATAATAAAAATTGTACTGGATATGCTGTAACGCCTGCTGTTTACTATTTACTTCAGAATCCATCACCATTCATAATTCTAAGAGTCAGGGAAAATAGTTCAATGAATATAAATTCACACTCACATGAGCTAAATTAATTTATCTTTATTCAAATTACGAATACTTTAAATTCTGAGGATTTCTCTATATTTCTAAGTATCAAAATCCACTCTATATACTTTACTCTCCTAGTCAAAATTTCTTAGTATTTGTCTGCAACTCCGCGTTACAGTCCTTTTGCTCGCCTTTCTTGCGGAAACCTGAAAAAACTGAATAATTCCTCATCCACATAAAATAGGTTTTTTTTTAAATAAAAAGTAATTAAAATTTCATATTTTATAGACGTTTGGATCGAAGGTATCCCTTATGGACAACGATCATAACTTACGAGGTACCTATTTTATAAAATTAAAATCTACTCTCTAATCTTAATAAATATTAAAAATTTCAGTAGTTAAACTTTGTTCCACAGTTTGTTAAATTGATGTCAAAACTAGAGATAAAAGCGGAAAACGCCTGGAATTTCAGCATGTGAGGACTACTGAAAAGTTGGAAAGAAAAAAAGATGACTGACCAGATTGCGATTGGACGCCACAGAAGCAAGCTAACGAAGCGACAACCGCGTTGTCCAGAACGTTAAAAAGGGGCGGGACTACAGATCAGAGTCTGGGCAAGTACTCTGACACCCGATTTTTCTGTGGTCCGTGAGATTTTGAGATGCTTTTCAAAATACAAAGGAGAAGTTATTTTAAAGGAAATTAATATGAAGTCAAATTTCGAATTTTAAAAGCTGAAAAGGTTTCTTCTGTTAATTTCTCTTTCGTATAGACCACACCCTCTCTTACCTTCAACAAAGATTGACCAATTGGAACACTATTATTCTCTCGAACCCACCTTCTCCTCGTATTCGCGACGGGAGGCCCAGAGGTTGGCTCCCGTAGTCCGTAAAGGTAGTTTTTTCATCTCCAACACCTCCATAGACCTCTCCTTTCTTTCATTTTAAAATTTCTCAATAAAATTATGTAATTTCCCGTTATGCATTTTAAACCAATATTTGAGGTAACAATACACCATGGATGTTTATTTTATGACCTTATGAGGACTCAAAATTAGAAAAACACCCAAGAAATTCTTTGTTTGTGTTTAGTTTTTCTGTCGAAAAGGGCATCTTATACAAATATAAGCAAAATTAAGACTTCCCTCAAAACCTGTTAACTCAAAAGAAAATAAATATATCGACATTTTGTAAGTTGAATAATACAGAATATAATCTTATCTAGGGAATAAGCTATTATGTTGGTTATCTAGTCCTTATATGGGAAGCTATGGTAGGTAGAGTTTTGAACACTGAAATTTTCTTTAACCTCCTCAGTTTCAGCATCGTCTGTAGGAGACACTAAACAACACTTTTAAAAATACCGCCAAGTTAAATAAAAGGAGTCATTGGTATTTAGAATTCATTTTCTTGTTAATAGATGGTAGTTCTGAAAGAAAAAGAATTTTAGTGAACATTTTGCATTCGTAGCTTATTTATGGTAAAATGAAAAAAGTGTTTTCCGAGAGAAAGAAAATTATACGCTTGCGCATCGCTAAGTGTTCATATTTTTTTATTATTTGTGTAGTAAAAATTTTTTAACGGCTAGATGAATTCACTAAATGTAGATATTTAAAGGATACAGGAAAGAATCTGCATCTGTCAGAAAATGAAATGAAACATAATTAGTGATCCTTTTAATTATGTCTCTTAAAATTTCCCAAAATTCGAATGTATTGGGCAGAAAAAATTATAACTCCCCTACTCGCTGACAACATATTTTGGAAATCACGAGTTTTCAATAAGAAACAAATTAAAATTGAGAAATTATTTAATAGCATAAGATAACGAGAGAGAGACAGTAAAAAAAAAAAAAAAACGAATGAGATAAATTTTGGAAATAAGGATTCTTCTGCAAGCAGTTCGGACAGGAATATTTAGTGATTCAAATTTTACATTATGCTCATTATGCTAATTATTATGAATTGCTCAATAAATTAAGATTAAAGAAATATTTTAAATTAACATTATGATGTCACTTTGTCCCAATGTCTCCTCCAGGAGGCACTTAATTCCTCAAAAATAAAATAATTTTTTTTAACATTTTTTCAGTACTTTTTCATGCATTCAGAACCGATTGATACAAATTATTCTAAAATTTACCTTTGGTCTGAGGAGGTTAAAAATCATTTGTAATTTTCACTTAATTGCAATATAAAAATTTTTTCTATTCAATATAAACACCCGTGTGTTTCCGGAGTATGACAGAATAGTCCCACTGTAACTCATGCATGTAGCAAGAGGCGACTTAAATGAAACCCAGTATCTGGGGGGGGGGGGGGGTAAGCTACTCCTGAGGCCTCTGTTAAGGAACCCCATGGGCTTGCCTTCTTTAGGTAAGCATCATGACCCCCGATATCCATTAGTAACATTTGGCTATTAGCGAAGCTTCGCTTAACTAACGCCTGGGGCTGCTTTCTGATTTTACATTTAAATTTCCAACTCCTTTCTTTCCATTCAAACGAAACGTGATCTAAGAAAATTCCATGAAAGTAGGAAGTGTGATGAATTGATTTGAGGATAGTTATATCTAAACCAGGAATGGCCAACCCTTGGATCAGTTCTTGGAGTTCAGAGGCGCCATATAATTCAAGCTCTGTTTATACCATCTTATATTCATGGCTATGTGATTCAGATTATTTATTAACGTCACACTGATAAGCAACACGTGGGTTATTGACGACGTACCTCGTTGTTTTGAATCTTGGTCAAGTGACGAGGATGTGCTGATACCTCCTCTCCAAATTTTCATGGAGGACTCTCCATTGGGAAGGCTTAGGATTTAGATAGATTTAACGTGCATTAGCCCCTCTACACGGCGGGCCCTTAGTGACATCAGGGCTCGAATCTACTATTCGATTAAAACAACGCCGACGGTGAGTGACCTTCGGATTATGACCATTAGGCTACTGGGGCCAATGGTTGGTAAATAGAGACAAGGACAGAAACTGCTTCGCTTCATGGAGGAAAAGTTATAACTTAATCAAGGAGTTAAATTAACTAATTCACACCAGTTCAATTAAGCACAAATCTGCAATAGTCAAGAAGGATCTCCTGTACGTTAGAATGATGGTGCTACAGCTGTTAGAAAATGTCATTTTGTGAAAACCCTGGACTCTCGCAAAAACTCTACTTCAAAACTCTACACCACGATAACTCACTCACAACTGATTGAAGATCCACTTATAGTCCCCCAAAGCATAACGTTTGGTGCATGCACCACTCTTTGAGCACACCTGATCAGAGTCGACCTCCTCTATAAAGGGGCTTGGATGCAAGAAACCATTTGGGCCGTAATTTTTTTAAAATAAAAAAAAAAAAATTACTGACACGAACACATATTACTTACGAATCTTTATTTAATGCTTGATTTTGGTTTTGCTATAATAGATTAATTGCTTCAAAAATTACAATTTTTTGCAATTTCTTTTCAATGTTTAATATAGCTAGTACATTTAAGCATACTGCACACAAAACGTTTAAATGCACCAGAAACTGCTTGACTAAAAGTTCAGTTTAAGGTTAGGTACTTGGGAATTCTCCGAATCAAATAACAAAAACTAACCATTCGCATAATCGAGAATTAGTTTGAAGATTGACGAAATTTATAAATCTACCGTAATAATATTTACAATTAAATGAACTTTACTTCATATAGACAACTATAGAATTATTGTCGAGTTTTCCAGTGCGAGAGTACATTATTACAACGTTTTTCTGAATTTCACTTGGTGAGTGAGTGTGTGTGTGTCATAAAGATATTCCATCGTTAATTTAACCAACTTCCTATCAAGCTAGAGCTCTGAAATTTTGGGAACCGTTCTTACTTGCCTAACAATGCAATATTTAGATATTTGAGACCAGTTTTAACTAATATTTAAATAATTTTCTTTAATAAACTTTGCCCCCATATAAAAACGTTGTTTTTAAAAACGTTGGTTTTTAACTAATTATTTTAGTTCTTGATCATGTTGAGGACTCCACAATCACGTGACCCCGATGCATAGCATCTGCCGCATCCCATAATGGCCGGCCCTGCCCCTGATATAAGCTAAATAAATTTGAAAGTAGTGTTAAATAGCTGACAGTGCGTAGTCGGTAGATGTTCGTAAGCTAAGTTTATAGTGAATTGTACTGATTAATTTTCTGAGATTAAAATTGGTTAGAAGTGATTTCTTGTTAGAGCAAGAGCTAAAAGGAGTCGAACATGCAGTATTCAACAAGACGTTCAATTGACGCGGGTTAGTTGGAAAGCTAGAACTTTATTGTTTAATTCTAAGCTAGGATTGTTTAAAGTTAATCGAAAGAGAGAGAGAGAGAGATCTTGCACAATACAGGGAAAAATTTAATTAATAGTGTTTGTGTTTTTCTGCAGTTTCTTCAAGTGGAAATTGTGACTTTGTTCACTATTTAATTAAACATTACGATATCTGTAGAGTCAAAGAATGAAGTCTGTTTTATAACAAACTAACTTCCAATCACAATATTAAATTTTTGGTTGCTTATACATGTATCTGATCAAATAATTTCTTTTCTTTCTTCATAAATTCACATACTTCTAAACTAATAATCACATTTCATTTTATAGAGCTAAGTTTTATTTTAAACGATTCCAATAGAAAATTCCCCAAGGTTAATTGAAGGAAAAATCATGATATGACCTAATGTTACAATGCTCGCAATAAAGTTTTATACAGATACATTTTGTAATAAAAGATTTTTTTAATGAAAAATAGTTAAGACGTTGTAGTTTTCTGGTACTTCGACCATTGACAGCTGGTGCAATTCCAGCCGAACTTTTGCCAATAATTTCGGAGTTCGAAAATCCCTAATTTCATTCATGTAAGCAATAAATGGTTATAAATTCTTCTATACTACGTGTCCGTGAAAGTGCAACACCGAGAACGCATTCATAGAAAAATATATAAATTGCCGGATAGACGCAGGGCCCCGAGTTATGCAAATAAAGTAAAGTGCGCTGCATTCTGGGACAGGTGAAGCGAGATAAAAGAAAAGGAATCTGTAGAATCGACAGTAGTTGAGTGCTGTTACGTCGTCCAGAATAATCTTTTGCAAATTATTTTTCTGTCGCAGAGGAAACGTTTATCTGTCTATCTGGATCTTTCAACAATGTTTGGGACGTGGCTGAACGTTGTTTGTGTAGGATGCCACCACCACATTCAGAGGCCAAACTGTGGCAATTTGTTGAGAGAGAAGATATAGCTATCCCTCAGGTGATAATCCGCACCCTCTTTATGTCTGTACCTAGACGTGCTGCTGAAAGCATTGTCACCAAAGTTGATCCAACAAATTACTGAGCATATTGTATAGTCGCTCTATTTATAAATGCATCGTGCCGTAATAAGCATCATTTATTATTTGTTACAGTGTCTCTCTTTTTGACGATTTTCATCATTTTCTGCGTTGAGTTTTAGGTGTTGCGTTTTCACTGTCACGTAGTGCATTTATAAATCTATGGTACAAGTTCTGAAACCAATAAAGACCTACCATGTAGTGGAGTTGATGCACGTTAAATCTACTGTAACTCCAAGTCCTCCAGATGCTGTGATGGGGAAATTAGAAGAAGGAAATTCCAGCTCATGTATCGTAACCGTCACTTGATGGAGGATTAAAATTGTGAATTCGGTCGCCAATAGCATTTATTTGAACTATCCTATTGTTAAAGCAAAAACTATTTGGCTGAAGTACGTGGCTGAAAATCCTAATTTACATTTCAAGCTTAAATCCTGTTTCCTTACGGCTCGTAAAATTACACAACAAATTTCATAATTGTTTCAATACTTGATTACATTTCTGAATATTTCAATTTTCCTTACTGTGGGCTTATAATTGTGTACTACCTTATAAATATGTATATATTTTTGTCTAATATTTCCTTTTCAGTTCACGAATTTGAGGACACCTTTTATATTGCGCCATTTAAACAAATATAAGTCGCATGTTATACGTCTTACGTTTCTGCTAGAAAAAATCTTACAGTTAATTTTTTTTATTTCTGTCATGTACATTATCTGCTTTGTAAACACATTGTAAGCTTTTATTTATTTTTGAATTCTGAATTATCTTGTTTTTTTGGTCAATAAATATTGATTACGGGGGTGAATGTCTCCTTGGAGGCCAGTTTCTAGCTTTAAACTTCATAATGTGAGCTCGGTCCTCCCTGGGCATTCTACCAATAGCTTTCATGTTGCTTCTAAGTGTGATGTCAATAAACAATCAATCAGTGGCTGAACTTCGCGGTTTTTCACAATCTTAGGAATGACAAAGCTATAATGATGTTAATACTCTACTGCATTTAATTTTGTTGAGTGCAGATCTCAAATTTTTTAGCTTTTCCCCCCCCAAAATTGAAGGCGAAAAATATTTCCATTGTTAGCAAAATGTCGCATCGTTTGGCAACATTTTCTGGCTTGGCGAAAAGGATAGAGAGGACTTTATACAAGTACCTCCCTTTTAATTAAAAAAACCGCCATTAAAATTACTGTAAAACATCTGCACTTGTTTTGTCTTGAATGGCAGAATATTTTATGAGGAAATGATTAAGACTAATGATCCTATTCTGTTTTTCAGGAATTAGCCGAGATAATCACTCCCACCCGCACAACAACAAAGATTGTCGAGAAGTAGTTCTTCCTCGCATCAGCGTTACTTTTCCTAGTATGAAGACTTCACCTTCCTCCAGTCGTTTCATTCACGTCAAGAGGCCGGGTTCCCCCACAAGGATATTCAGGGAAACTACTGTGTAAAACTTCGCACGTGTCTCCTTTCGTAGGGATTTTTTCTTCATTCATCTGTTTGCTCAACTGTTGGCACCGTTCGATTTATAGAATCGTTGTGATCATAAACTTGGAAACAAAATCCACACTCGTTGATTTAATTTATTAATGAGCATGCCCGGCAAAACGACTAATCAAGAATTTATTCAGGGACGAAAATAGCACAATCATTCAGGACAGTAGATTTTTTTTAGAAAAGCCCCTTTCTATCTACTCCCTTTAAAGACAGGCAATTCTTTTGAGTGAGGTACGGTTTGGAACTTCGAGCAGTGATGAATTACCGGGCATCAGAGTAGTTTAAATCGAGACATCATAGATAAATCACTCTAGATTACAATTTAAAAGATTTAAACATGTATATATTGTGTTTACGAGCATTCCGAACTTTTGTAGACGATATAAATATCCGACAAAGCATTCCGTCATTTTAGCAACTAAAAATTGAAACATTGACCATTCATTTAATTGAATATTCATGCATTGATAAAAAAAAAAAGCATAGCATGAAAGAAAAATTAATGCAGTGCAGTGATAGTTAAAACCAGACTTGACAAGCAACTCTAATCACATTCTTTCGCTTATTAGTTTTATTAGCACTTGAAGAACAACTGCTGAATTTCGGTCACTTTATACTCTACTGTATGTGCACAATTATAATATTATTATATGTAACCAATTAGAAAATAAGAAACTATGTGCTGAATTGTCAACTGATAGTTATGATAAACACAAGTCGAAAGTGCGAGTTCTTTGTCGCTACCAAGCGATTGAGGTGAACAAACTTCCGAATGTCCCCGAAAGAATTCAAAAGCAAACAGTTTGATCGGCACCGAATTATACTAAGTACCGAACCATCGAATGCCTGATTTGAGAGGGCTTAGTGAATTATTGCAAATCGACAAAAGTAAAGAAGTCACTGAAAACTTAATTCAATTTCAGCTTGCTTTCGAATTTCCCCCTATCTCTTCCGACCAATGTGATTGGAATTTATAACAATATTGTTACTATTTGATAACTGAGTTGCTCAGATGCTAATGCGGTTAAGATTAGAAAACTAAAATTGAGAAAATGTATGTTTTTAATGCATTAAAAAAATTTGGTTTATTAATTTGATCGGAAAATGTTATAGTCTTTTTTTTCTAAGGATAAGCTATCAGCAATAAAACAAGATATGTACAGGATGTGTAAATAAAAACGTAAGTATTTATTGGAACCAGTGATTCTTAGCATATTTGACGTTGCTGCTGTTTGTGTCCGTGGTAGCCTAGTGGTCATGGTCACGGACTCGCAGACCGGTGATTTCCGTCGAGTCGTAAGTTCGAAACCTGCCGAGATCCCAAGTCCTCAAATTGACGTGGTATGGAAGTTTGGAGAGGGAGGTGCCAGCTCAGATATGATCTACGTCAGGTTATTGCAGTCTACTTGTTAAAATCTTCAAAAAAAAGCATGATTAATAGGAGTTTTTATTTTTAATTAGTTAAGTAAAAAACACAAAAAAAAAACCCTCTCTACTTTGAAAAAGTAGTATCAATCAAACAATTAACTCCCTATATCAGTAGAATGATCGTGTTATATGGTTCAGATTCGGTTTCTTAACATTCGGGTGAATATTTTTATTGAGACAATTGCCCCCTCTTTGCACGATTTGAGTTGATACGCGTTTTTTGTGACTAGATGCGTCACAGCACTGAATCCTCGATGTACATAGTGGAGGCGAATTTGAAGTTCCTAGCCCTGCTGGACTTTAAACTCAGATCTGAGTTCAACTTGACAAAATGCCGTGTGCCCATGACAATTAAGTGGATATTTACTTTATTAAAAATTATTGTCTAAAATTTGCTTAAAGTGCATTGAAAACAAAAATTAAAATCATTTGAGTTGTAAGAAGCATTTAAAAAATTGCTTTAATAATGCTTTAAAAAGGTAGAATTCGTGGAGAGTGAGAGTTTTTTCTTGACAGAGGGGTAGGGGAGAACAGGGTGAGTTGCGATTATCCAATCCGAAAGCAGTAGTTCAGTTTGGAAATATTTTTGTTCAATGGGCGTAGTTTTCTCCCTTGACTCAACGAGGAGCCAGAAGAAGATTTCTTATTGGTTGCTGGTATGGTTTAGAATAGATTTTGATTAAAAATTGGAATATTTGGAATATAGTTTTCTGGGAGAACTGTAACGGGGTTTTTCAACACCAATTTTACTATTGTAAAAGTCATTTGATTACAAAAATTTAATTTCTTGGCGGGATTGATTTGGGATATTGTCTATTTCAGAGAAGAATTTGGTGGTTAATTCATTAATATGTAGTTGAATTTTTTTGACTTTAAGGGAATCTCTAATATCATCATTTTGCACTTATCATTCTGCCTCGTGCTATCATTAGAATGATATTGTTTTGTAGGATTTCTAGTTCGTTATGATGAATCTGAGCTGTTTGCTTCCAAATTGGACAAGCGTAGGTTATAACTGGGTGCAGAAACTGTGCATAGACAAGCACTTTATATTTGAAGTAGGAGGAATGGAAAGTAGCTAAAAAATTCTGTGTCAAAAGATTCCATTTTCTGTTTTTGTTGCAGACTTTTTGGTTACTAAAAACTATTGGAAAATTACTTAAGTTTGTTTTCAAATGAGAGTTTAGGAACTGGAAAAATATTAGCGACATATTAAGAAAGCATGGAGACTCAAAACTTCATGTAGACTATTTAAAAAAATGTTAGTTTTTTTTCTTAAGCGGCATTTTTTGGGTTTGCCTTCATCGGCAAAAATTCTAGGGCCGTTATTGACTCAAAACGCCCAAACCTTGGATTAGTCTACACGAAAGGTGCGGTAATAACGTGATAGTATTCAAATGCATGAGCATATTTGGAATCAAACCAAAAAGATATATAAAAAAAAGAATTGAAATTGGCTTTGCTTACACGATTTTAATATGTGCTAAAGTTTTTTTTTTTTTTAATAAGATTTATTCTTGTTGTAAAAGGCCTTCCCCTTTGGTTGTGAGCTCATTCGACGATGAAAGTTTCGAGTTCTTTATATTTGGTAGTCATCATCTTCCTAATCGACATCACAGATTCGTCAAAATGAGTATTAATTAGGGTAAGGTAAACGTACTTACGAGCCAAGGCTCCACAAAAGCAAAGAAAATACCTTCTTCAAATTCCTAATGCATTTTTATTTTCACAAGCAAAACATAGTCAATGTAAGCAACAAAAAGAATAAAAACAGATTATTCTGCCATAAAAATCACTTATTAAATAATATATATATATATATATATATATATATATAGTTCTATGCAAAGTTTTGCAAAGAACAGATTTAGCCACCTAAGGTGCGCTTTTTCTTATAATTACTCAATTGAATACAAGAATTAAAGTAAACAATGAAATGTCGAGAAATGAACAACAGTAAACTTTGCCGATATTAAAATTAAAGGAAACGATATATTATTAAGTTGAATACATTTAAGCTAAATGTAATTAAAATTGAAGCAAACGATAAAAAAATTGAAAAGTGATCTGATACGCCAAAAAGCTCCACCTAAAACAATAGCCCCTTAGGTGGCTTTTACGAGAAAAAGATAAATCATGTTAAAGTAGGCAATAATATTCTGTTTAGATATTAAAAAGAAAGCAGACAATAAAGTGTTAAATTAAATAATTATCTTAGCAAAGAAAATATACCTTATGCAAACTAAATGTAATTATTATCATCATAAATCATTATAATGTCAACCTCTTGAACCTATCGCCAAATATCTTTTATTATATGACCCCGCATTTTTGTTGACGCCATTTCCTAAAAACTACAGGTTAGCGCAGATTAAAAAGAAAATAAAATGAACACATTTTGATTTTACAGAATCGGCGCGGCACCTTTTGCTCATGCTGCTCAAACCCGCTTCGGGCTGACCCTGATAGGAGGAGTTGCGGATATTCATTAGTTAAGTTAATAATATAACTATTTAGTTTCAGCATTTTTTTTATCAAATTGAATCAAGAGAGTGAATGGTATTTTAGATTATCTTGTTATTCAACGAACTGTGCTCGATTATGATAGAGTCCATTGCAGTTTTTCAAATCCAATAAAGTATTCTTAAAAACATTATTCGGCATCTTTGGAGCATATATGATTTTGGAGCATTTAATTTAAAATCGCTTAAGATCCAACAGCAATATTGTGACAGAGTTTCCTTTCCTAAAAATCAGCATTTAAGTTAATCTATTGAAATGCGAGTAAACAAAGCTCAAGAAATGTGATCTATTATTATTGATTACTTGCAACTCTTATACTCTATTTGTAGAAATTCCATATTTTCAAATACAATGTGAAATAGTCCTCTCTTTATGTATAGAACAACCGAGTATGCTCATAATCGATTAAAATCAACGAAAACGATTTCATATCGTAATTGTTCACTTTACATGCAGTAATTGCTTCTCATTGAGCAAGTTTATGCTATCTTTCAAGAATTCTTCCGAGAACAAATTCTCAATACTTCAGAACCATTTAAATATTCCATTCTATTTTTGTTTTTGTGTTTTGTTAAGTTTGAAAGAAATAAACTTCGAATTTAAAAATGGTCTTTTTGTGTTCATTACCACGAACTAATTCGATTTTCCCACATACGCATAACAGTTAGGAATATTTTGGCTTGAATAATACTTATCGTAAATTTTATATTTTTGTACATTAAATGTTTATTGTAGTTTATTATGTATATATTCTTATTTCAAGTGATGTCAAATGTGCATTTTGCATTCAAGATCCATTTAATTCTTAAAGACAAGTAATCTTGGAATTCGATTTACTATTACCGTATATTTCGGAATATAAGCCGATCTGTATTTAAACTGCGAGTATTTTTCTTTTCTTTTTTTTTTTTTTCAAAATAAATAAATAAATAAAAAAATTCAATAACCATATGTAAGCCGAAATGAAGAAACGACGGATACGGACTTTAAGATATTCCTTTCTTTTTTTCTTTTTGCTTAAAGATTGAATTCAAAACACCTAAATGGTTAGGTAGAAAATAGAATATTCTTCTTTCATTGTTGTCTTTGTGTGTGCATTGTCTGTAGTATTCTATTATTATTTCTCGGGAACTTCCTGCTTTCCCTGTTTCGTCTCTTGTACTTTTTCCCTTTCTCGGACCTGAGAGTAAGGCGCAGGAGCCAACTCATCGTAGCTTCCGTTGAGTTTTCAAATATTCAAAGGTAGCTTTACGACCTCCGGAGGAGGGAAAAGTGAAAATGTGTTAGAGACAGGATGGGTAGCCACGCTAAAGCAACCGAAACTACGAGGGTTGTCAATAAAAAAAGGTTTCCAATAATTTTTCACAATGAAAAGTTTGTTTATTGGCATTGAATAATACATTGTTCGAAAGCTTAAACTTTCCCATATTTTTCGACAAAATCGCCGTTTAGATCAATGCATTTTTGCATGCGGTGTACCATCTTCTTTATTCCTGAATCGTAGAACTTTTCCACCACGCCATGAAGGTAAAACCTCTTCTTTCAGTTCGGTTCTGAAATTAGTCCTACAAAGGTATTTCTTCAATTCAGGGAAGAGACGGTCACTTGAGGCTAAGTTTGGGCTGCAGGGCGGGTGTGTAGTTCGTCATGGACATCCGTCTTCGAATTCCCTGCACCATTAACGCGCGCGTTGCATGCTCATACACTTTTCTCCGTAGACTTGAGTGTCCCCCGGCAAAGTGGTTTTTGCACATAAAAACGAATCACATAGCAATTAGTAATTCGCAATGGTGGAAGAGGGGAGTGGGAGCTCCATTTCTAACGGCTGCCAAGCCAAAAATGAGCGTCGCAGACAGCTCACTGAGGCGGGGACTGGGAGAGAGGAAACCAAGCTACACGCCAGTATCGCCAGATCCCGCTTAACAGCGTTCCTCGCGTCTGCTGCTCCTTGGGAACCTTATTTTAAGGACAACCCTCGTATCTTAGAAACTTTCTACAGAATTATAAAAGCTTTAAATGCCATACATGTGGATGACAAACAAAAAGGAGAAGCCAGAAGAGAAGTAGTTTGTCACAAAACTACAAAAATAAGAGTTCATACTTATGGTGGTCATGTGGGATAAAATTTAGAAAAACTATCGAATAATTAGCACGATACTGTAGGAAGGGGATGTGATGCTATAATTATGAACAAATCTTTGCAATCCACTAATAAATTTCCCAGATATATATACAGACAACTTCGAAATTTTAGAAGCCCATGCAAAGGGGAAAACTTCCAGATTACAAAGTTACCCGTAAAAAATGAAGGAAAAATGTTTTCAGTGATGGTCCAGTCTTGGAAATAAGTCTCAATGTAAGAGAGTAATTTATAATAAGTAGTTTTTACAGCGTTGTTGATAAATTGAATGTAGAGATGAGTGGAGAAAGAAGAAAAGTGTAAGTAAAAAGAAACGTAAAATTTCTTTCCTGAATAAAATGCCTGATGCAGAATAAAATTTATGTCGTGTGAAATTAGAAATTTGACAGTTTCATCTACTTGTGATTCATAAAATAAGATCCTACGAATTGCTTCAAACGAGTTCATCTCAGTCTCCAACACAATGAAGGAAAAATGTTTTCAGAAATACATGATGACAAAATTGCTTGCATTCTGTAATGTAGGCATATCACTTAACCTATTTCTATGCATGATGATATCAAACTGTATAGCGGAACTATCTTTTTCTAAATTATATACAAGATGTGGCTATTTAACAACGAGGTTGGTACTGTAAAACATTTATTTTGATGTCATATATATTTGCTCACTGCCACCTTCAATACACACTCCTCCTCTTTCCTTACAATGCTCCATGCGAATCTTCCATTGTTCGAAACAGTGCTGGAAGTCTTCTGTTAACTCTTTCAATCGGGACACGTGGCGCTTTCTCTTTCACAGCTTCAACGACTTAAATCTTGCTCCTTTTCATGCAGATTTCACATTAGGAAACAGAAGTAGCATGGTTCAAGATCCGGTGAATGTGGATGATCTAACACTGGAATGTTGTTCTTGGTACTTGACAGGCAATGTTAAACGAACCAGCACATTGCCTTGGTGGAAAAATTTACCATAAGGATTATTTGTCAATTTCTACGGTCTCAGCAATCGCACGAATACTTGACTGATGGTCAGATCGAACCAGATTACCGATTTTTTCGATCTTGTCATCCGTTTTTGACGTAGAATGGCGGCATAGGAGTGAATAATCTTCAGCGTCTACTCGGCCATCTTGAAAACGCTTAATCCACTCAAAAACATGTGCATACAACAATCCTTCATTGCCATATAATTCTTTCTGTAAATTATGATTCAGCAGCTTTTTTTTTCCATGTTTCATATGAAATTTAACAATAATTCGTTGCTCCCTCATCCTTTTTTCGACGAAACAAAAAAAAAAAAAAAATTGTAATGTGAAGGAAGGCTACACGGATTTGTTTACAGAAATTAGAGGTACTGCATTCCAAAGAGAAGGTTTAAAGCTAAACAACTGCCAGTCGCTGACGTTTTGCGCATGCCTACTTCTGTAGTAGCGTCAATCTAGTTATTTAATAGCCACACCTCGTGTTTTGAAAAATAAAAAAAAAGAACCGCAACGCGATAATAGAAGCTCGAAGCTCTATCAGTAATGAACAGAGTCAGGTCTGATGCCAAAATTTTGATACTGTTGTTCATCAATTTTCGCTTCTAAAGAGTCGCAAGTCAAATATCATTAAAATATAAATTACATTCATTGGTTTTTGTTACATTTAATGCACTTATTTTTTCTTATATTCCATGTAAATAATGTTCTCCTTGTAATAAATATGAGTTAGAAACATGAGAATTTTGATAAAAACAAATATTATAAGAACTTTTCAGACCCTCATAGGTGAGAAATGTTAGAAGGCTTAATCTGGTATTGCTTGTAACAAATATGTTATAAATTAAGTGATAGTAAATGTTACATTACGTCAATGGAAAACAATAAACCTTTTATCCAATAATCGTGTTCCATTTACGAACAGAGCTTTTCTGCGAGAAAATTAGTGAATTACCGATAGGATATATAAAGGATAAACATCTCCTGAAGAAATAATAATTCGAGATAAAAACCAACATTTTTAAAAACAACGTTTTTATATGGTGGCAATGTTTATTAAAAAGAATTATTGAAATATTAGTTAAAACTGGTCGCAAATATCTAAATATTGCATTGTTAGACAAGTAAGAACGGTTCCCAAAATTTCAGAGCTCTAACTTGATGGGAAGTTGGTTAAATTAATGATAGAAAATTTGATGACACACTGATACGCACACAGACAGACACACGCCAAGTGAAATACATAAAAACGTAAAAACTAACTAAAATTAATTAATTCATCCGGTAAATTAATGGTTGGAATGCAGTTTAACCCAACCACCCTTGTTGACAAAATTATTTGCAAGTATTTTGCCAAATGTGGCTACCCTGTTCCAGTTTCAGATTTAACGCTCAGCCCCCCCAAATCACCAGTTTGGTGCCAATTTTGAAATCGCGCCAAGGGTGGTTGGGTTAAACTGCATTATTAAGGAAAATATTAGTTAAAACTTGTCGCAAATGTCTAAATATTGCATTGTTAGGCGAGTACAAACGATTCCCAAAATTTCAAAGCTCTAGCTTGATGGGAAGTTGGTTAAATTAACGATCGAAAATTTGATGACACACACACACACACCAAGTGAAATTCAGAAAAAACGTTTTAATAATTCGATATAAAAACCAACGTTTTTAAAAATAACGTTTTTATATGGTAGCAAAGTATATTAAAGAAAATTATTGAAATATTAGTTAAAACTGTTAGTTATTTTTAACTTTAAAATTTACTTAAAAAGATACATTTGTGAGCATATTAAGAAATTCATAATACTCATAAAATCAAAACATGCATTTGAAAGTTTGTAAGTCATTTTATTAAAAAAAATGGGAACCAGAATTCAGAAAAGGTTTACCCTTGGCGACAAGAATTATTTGGCAGTATTTTGCCAAATGTGGCTACCCTGTTCAGTTTCACTGATTTAACGCTCAGCCAAAAAAAAAAAAAAAAAAAAAAAAAAAAAACAAGTTTAGTGCCACACAATTTTGAAATCGCGCCAGTTGTTTGGGCTAAACTGCATTATTAAAGAAAATATAGTTAAAACTTGTCGCAAAGTCTAAATATTGCATTGTTAGGCGAGTACGAACGATTCTCAAAATTTCAAAGCTTTAGCTTGATGGGAAGTTGGTTAAATTAACGATCGAAAATTTGATGACACACACACACACACCAAGTGAAATTCAGAAAAACGTTGTAAAAATAGTCATTTTAATGATCTTTGAGAGCGACCTCAGGAAGAAAATTTTTGAATAGCTGATGGTTTTTAAAATGTTTCAAATTCAACTGGCCATTATATATTAAACGATTTTCATCGCATTTTCAGTCATAAAGAATCTTGCTAAAGGATTTCCGAGGTGGGAAATGCAGTGAATAGGTGGGCCTGATTTTAAGAGACCGACAAAACCCATATTTTTGCTCAACATTGGCGATACTCCATTGCTTCTTTCACATCTTGTAGAGGCTAACCAGTTCTCAGTGCCTTCTGGATGCCGATCCCGCGAGTGGTATCTTTCAGTGGTATTAAACGTAACAATTCTTCAATGACTTCTAACACAAATGGAATAAATTCTTCTATAATTGCAGAATATTTTGAATACACTACAATCGTCAAGGACTAAGTTGATTGTTACACTCTTTTTAAAAAGTTTTCATCAGTCGTTCTACACTATCTTTACTGATTTCAGTAATATGTTGTTCAATTGTACGAGTAAGATGTGAAACTGGAGCTTGTGGAATTAATCTTAACAATTTTGTATTATTGGAGTCCAAAATAGATCAAGACTAACACCGTTCACAGTATTATTTGCTTGAAGAAATGACAATAAATTCTGCTGACCATATAGCCATGTTTTAGTTTGTTGTTCCTTATCACTGAATTGTGGGGCCGCGGTAGCCTAGTGGTCAAGATCGTGGACAAGCGGCCAGCGGTTTTCGTTTAGTCGTGGGTTCGATCCTTGGCCACCAAAGACCCGCCGTGTAGCCGGGGCTGATGCACGTTAAATCTGTTCGGGGCCCAAAGTCCTCCCGTTGGCGTGGTGTGGGTGTTAGGAGAGGGGGGTGCCAGCTCGGGTGTCGTCCTCATCACTCGACCGTGGTTCAAAATTACGAGGTCTGTTGCCAATAGCCCTCGTGTTGCTTCTAGTGCGACGTTAATAAAAACTAAACTAAATCACTGAATTGTGAAAATATTGGACGACAAATTCACTATGCTTTTGTACGTGGTGCCGTTTTTAAGTTTTTTATTCGATGATTGCTTAATTTACTTCCCATTCCTATCTGAAGCTCTGATTTTCGTCTTTACATTTTTTTTTCTTGTTTTCTGACGTCATATTTATAAAATAATAAATATCTAAAGTAGAATATGGTTTCCTTCAAAACAGACTTCTTAAAAATAATCTTAAGATTACCTATTAAAAAAAAAAAAATAGCCCGCACAATTGCTGTTGTCTGAAATAAGAAAATCAATAAAGTGACCAAAATAACTTAACAAGTTTAATTCGGCGTATACATATTATTGTTATATGAATAACGTATTCTATTTAATAAAATTTTCGTCAAATTATTTTACATTTTTAAATTCTAAAAAAAATTATAGTTATTTAAACCGCAGAATGGCTACAGAAGGATTTTGAACACTCTAAAAAAGTAAAATACATAAATTTTGGTTTCATTGTATGATGCATTATTAGTCATTTTTTACTTTTCGCCTTTAAGAATTTATGTTAAGGCTCCCGTCTACTGGCCATTTTGATTTCGTGAGCGTAATGTTAATCCTTTGGAATTTCTATTACCGTTCTCAAATCTTTACTATTTAATCTATTTGAATAAAATAAAAAATGCATCTGAAAAAGCAAGAATTAATAATAAAAGTTACTACGGGATTACCTTTCCCCCTCGATTTTTGAAATTGTTTTAGAATGTTTTTTAAAGACCGGAAAACCCATAAACGAATCATTAACATAAGAATAAAAATATTTTTAAAAATCACAGGGAAAAGGTAATCCCGCCATAACCTTCATTATTTTTTGCTTTTTCAGATGCACTTTATTGCATTCAAAAAGATCAAATAGTAAAGACTTGAGAATGATAGTGGAAATTCCATAGGAATAGCATTACGTCCACTAAATCAAAATGGCCTGTAGATAGAGCCTTAATGTTAGTATTCCGTTAGTTTGGGCAAGTAGGACAGATACAGTAAAAACCACGAATCGAAATTCCATATTACGAAAGTTTCTTTCAAAGCGGGACCGTTATTTAACTTCCATAACACTGCAGTAGTTTACAATAATACGTTGAAGGCCGACTTTTTACGAGGACCGTATGGTTTCATATAAAAGAAATATCCACTTGCCATAAAGCGTAAAATGGTGACCAGAGATATCGACTTAAAGAACGTTGAGAATAGATGGTGTAGATCTTGCAATATTAATATATTTGGAAGATGAGCTGTCATCGGAAGACGAAAACAATTGATTGGAGGAGAGCGAGTTGCTCAAAGAAGATGGTACGCTTTAAATTCTAGGACGTGACTATTTGCATTACAATAAAGAAAAATTCAGGCAATACTTTCAGTTAACACCAGTATTATATGATTATGTGCTGAATCATATAAGAGGTTATATATATATGTGTGTGTGTGTATCTGCATATGTTACTAATTATTCTAACTAAAAAAATCAGGTCTTGAATATTTAACACATTTATTTAAGACGTTTCCCATTAACATTTAAACAAAAGAGGACATAGTCTCTAACATCAGCACCATCGATAAATTACAGATCGTCTACGAAGTCATCATTTCTGTTCTTCTGACTCCTATCATCCGACTTTCGAGAACGTGATCCCTTCACTAGCAGAGGCAGCGCCTTCTATAGTCGAGGTTTATTCCAAATACCTACATATATATAATTTAACTCTTTCATTTTCTAATACTTCTGGATACAGAGTAATTTATCAATTGAAAGATAATTGTACAAAGAATATTGCAAATAAAAGTTTAGAGATTCAACTTCTTAGGGTAACGAATAATATAATATGTAATAAAACATACAAATTTATGTGAACTTTTTACGTACTTAAATTTTCAATATAATCCCAATAAAATTCCGTAAGTGATGTTTCAATTGGGATTTTTTCTATAACCTTCGTTCTTGACATTGTAATTCGTGATTCTTAATAAACCGATTAAGTTTCGTCTTCCTCGATATCGCAAATCCAGTTTGCACTCATTTTTCACTAAAAATCTTCATTGCTATCGGAAAAAAAAGAGTTCAATAAACGTATCGACCTCTATGATGAATGTCATGGACATGGCACCACCGCTGTTTTACGTTCCTCTCGTGTTCAACGCTTTTTGGAAACTTCTTTATCTAGTTTGCGTAGACAACGTTTAAGATACATCATCTACGGAAATATTACAGAGGCTGGATAACAGCATCGCTTTTTTAGGAAACTGTACCCTAAAAAAACCCTTTAACCTTAGGGCTAAGCGTTTCAAGAGCAGTAGTTCTCACACTCTCAATTATTCTAAATCGAGTATTTATAAAAATCATCGTACTACAAACTAACACGACTCTTTCAGATTCAAGGTGTCGAGTTAAATTTTTTTTTGAATTCACAGACGGATCTTCCCCTAAATATTATCCTAGGCCTACTCATCGACGCATGTAAACAACGTGAAGGCAAAATTGAAAGAGATCGATTAGGAAGTGCATAAACTGCATCGCATCTCTAAACTTAGTTGCTGCGCCCTTGTGACACAGGCTTAAGTGCGTAGTTCGAACTTGATCGTAGGCGAACAGATTTATTAATTCTTAAACCGAGATGTGTAGACGGTAGAAAGATATAGAGACTTCAATAAACCTAAGCATTGTTTTTTTTCCATAGCTATAAGTTCTCCGATTACCTGTTTAAATGCGACCAGTGAGCTGCCCAACGCAAAGTAAATGACTTTTAAGACATTTCAAGATCCTCTTACGTGTGTAAACTTTACATATAAGCCTATGGATAATGAGCGCTTGAGATGTCAGTGCTTTTTTCTCAGCTACGATATCTCCCACAAGCTGTTAAAAGGCGGTTAACACGCTGGCCAATCCAATGTAAAAATCTGTTCTCAGAGATTTCAAGATCCTCTTACGTTAGAGGGGATTGTAAGTTAATCCAAAAAGCGGTAAACCAGTATTTTAAATAAATCGTCAATAGTTCAATCGAGAGGAAAACAGGTTGTAGAAGCAGTTTAAATTTAATTTTATTTTAGTCACAAAGATGAATGAGAGCACTTAGTGTGCTGCAGCTTGATATGAGCGTATAGAGTGAGTCAAACAGGATAGAGAGGGCCCCGCGTTACATCGAGAAAGGGAGGGGCAGAGGCGCCATCATCCCGGCCCCCATTGAAATACAAATTTCAATACACATAAATACAAAATTTAATTTCAGGAAAAGTTCATAATGAATTAAGTTTCGATATTAATATATGGAGTAGAACAAGTAAACCAAAAAATATAATAATAACACACACATTATAAAATGAAGATATGAAATGAGTACATTTTGAATTAACAGGTAAAATTGAAATATCTGTAACATTTCTTTATTATTTTTACAACAGGAAATTTAAGATTTACAACTCTTATTTTATTATATTTATCTTTAAAATCATCTACAATTCTTCCCGTGAGTCATTTCGTACCTGTAAGGGAGTCATTTTTTTTTTATCAATACTAGAGTATCTATATCAACGTTATCTTTAGAAAATTTCCATTTGCTTCGTTCTTGCAAATTGTTTAGATAATCCCTTTTCCGAAATTTCTAAGTCTCTGTTGTTAACTCTCTGCCCTCTTGAGAACGCATTTGCTTTAACATTTATAAGTTGTGGCTCGAGTATGACAGTAATAAGCATACCAATAAGAAAGTGGTCGGGAGACAAAGTCTCAAAATTATCAAATGCTAATGAAAGAGGGGAGGAAATAGAGGTCGTGAATTTAAAACAGCTTCGATTTCAATAAGTAACATGATAAACTCTTCGAAAGTTAAATTTGAATTCCCAGCTACACGCTTTAAATGAAATTTGAAGAATTTCCCTCCCGATTCCTATAATCCACCTAAATTAGAAGACCTAGGTAGTATAAAATGCCATTCAATATGTTCCTCTTTAAAATAATTAATTAACATTTCATCAGGAGATTTAAGTAATTCATGAAGCTTTTTTAATTCTATATTTGCACCTATAAACGCTTTTCCATTATATGAAAACATTTTGGAACTTTTATCTCGTCTCCGGTAAAACCTTTTTAAGCAGCTAATAAAAGCCTTCGAAGTAACGTTGGACACAAAGTCCAAATGGATTGTTTTGGTAGCTTGCATACAAAAATGCAAACGTAAATCTTACTAAGCTCTTCCTTTCGCTGATCTTTAAATTTGACCATGAGTCCACACCACAGTAGTTAAAAGGAAAAGTGGGAGTTACACTTTCCTTGGACAAATTACCCATGAATTGATTTAATGCTATAGGCTTGTTTTTAAAGAATGTAATATAATTATGATACTACTACTTATTAAAATACTACTCTTTGTACAGACTGTAATAACCAGAGCTCGGCCTTTTAAAGCTTGTTAAGTGAAAGAAGTTAATGATTCGTTTGTCCCTTGATATCCAGTCATTATTGCAAAACCTGAAAATAAAAGTTATAACTCTAATAAATTTACGAAAGTTATTGGTTTCAGAAACAATCTTGTTGGGAATATCGAGTTGATTTGAAAGGAGCAAATTTTTAGAAGGTAAGTGTTTTAGTTCCCTTTGAATTTCAGTGATATTGTTCTGATTATGTTCAGCATCGTCAGTTTGTGAAAGGTTGGAGCTCTTCCACCATAAATGACTGTTTACCAGGTATGTAGCATTCAAACTTCTGAACAGGAGGTCCACTGGGTTGTTTTCGAAAGATATATGATGCCACCAAACGTTTTTAGTTAGATTTTGAATTTTTGAAACTTTGTTAGCAACAAATATTTTAAGAAGGTGAGGTAACGATTTTAGCCAACTAAACGCAATTGGGGAACCAGAATACGAATTCATTTGTGAAATGTCCATTTTTAGAGCAACCAAAACTTTGTTCATAAGCCTGGAAAGAAGATAGGCAGAAAGCTCCAACCGAGGAATGGTTAATGGTCTTAACTAAGCGATGCCACTCTTGACTTGATACACAAAATTTCACTATATTTGTCACCGTAGATAATCTGCATAAATATATAAACAACATCACCAAAATCCCTTCTCTCTCTCTCTCTTGGAGGCATCGGTAAAACTTCTCCAGGGTCTTCTAAAAGAACAAATCTTGGAATTTGAAGCTCCAAGGCATGTCAGGATTGCACAAACATAGACCATCCTTTGGCAACTGCAGCAGGTAGTTTCTCATGCCAGAGAAGAGTTAAAATGAGAGGTCTCTCTTGAAAATTGGATCTGTTGTGGATTGTCATTTTTTTCTAAATCGAATTTCTATTTTGATGAAATCTCTTATATTGTTTGGAAGTCTGAGATGAAGGATTCTTATAATTTTCGTTACAATCGCCTCAGAAAGGGCTTGTATCATAATATTGTTGAATTTTTCAATTGCATATTTAATATTGTCACTATTAATTTTTGGATTCCCCACAATCGAATGGAAAACGATTTCCAGAAATCTTGTCCAGTTTGTAGATTTTATTATCCTGAGGATCGGAGGGAGGTAGTTATCGATCGAAAGATCAAAGATAATAGGATTGTGGTCACTGCTGAGTTGACGAAAAAAATTGATGCTTGTAACGTTCAAATTTTTTGCAAAGGCTGTATTAAGCACAGAGTTTATTGCACTCCTAATCGCAAAATGAGTCGAAGCAATAGGAGAAAAGATATCGAGACAAATCATACAGGATTTGGTCATTGTTATCGGATCTACCGGAGTTCCTGCTGGGGTGTTTTGCATTGAAATCACCACAGAAGATAATTTAAGAATTATTTAGGAAAAAAGCATCTAGCTCCCTGTGTTAATGGAGTAGTGCGGAGATTTGTAAATACAAAACACGGTTAAAATACTTTAGTCAGGTAATTCAATGTTTATAGAATGTAATTGATGGAGTTTGTTTTCGTCGATAAGTGAATAACATGGCACCGGTTTTAATGACGTTAATTTTAATTTCACATGAATTTGAGCATAATTCTATTTGTTCCGTGTGAAGTGTGAGGGCCTTACAAACTGAGGGCAGCTAGAATCTAAAACCCGAAATAAAAAATTCCTGGAAGACTCTGCAGAGAATTCCACTCGTCTTGACCAAAGCGTGACGTTCTGAGCTCCTTCTCTCTGTTCTCTAGCAGTGGCGGAAAAACACAATAAAAATTCTAAAAAATTTTTACCACCAATTTTGAGTAATCGGAATCTTCCGTGCTTGGGCTTGGAGTCTCCAGGTCAAGGCGCTGTTGCTTCTCGGTGTAATTTTAAGGAGTTTGGGAGGTCGGCCAGACCACAGCATATCGATTCTTCAACTTCTATTATGTTGAATTTATTAACAAAGGAAGTAATTGTCTTCTTTAAGTTTTTTATTATTTATCGTGACAATTACATGATAAATAATATAAAGGAAACTGAAAATGGAAATATCTGAATAAGAAGTATGAACATAGAGTTTAGTTTTATTTCGGATATTTTGGATTTTAAGTTCACTGGCTCAAAAAAAAAAAAGGTGGATACTTCCCTGTTAATTGCGGTGCCTACCAAATTTTGGAGGCGCCTACATCACTGAACAAGTAAAGAGTGCTAAGCAAGCGAGGTGTGAAATTGAAATGTAGGAAAACAAATCACATGTCATTAAATAATATAAAAATTTTTACTTAATGTTAATATTTCATAATATTTCATATGTTTAATATTAAATCCCATACCAATAAGAAATATAAAACTTACTTGGATAATAATAATAATTACATAATCTTTAGAACATCACTCTTCATTAAAGGCCAGATTTCCGAAATTGCATTCAATATTTCATAGGAAGCATTTTTCCGCAAGATAATTTCTCCAGATAAATTACGCAAAATACTATTCTAGATTATGTCGAGCCGTGCCGCGTTGTTTTCAGAACCCCACATTTTTTTCAACTTTTTGTGTGTGAACACCCCTTGTTGGATCTACAAAACTGCACTTATAGTTCTCAGTGAAACGTTTGAAACCAGCATCTTCAAGTTCTTCAGTCTTGTTCCCCTTCCAACTATCTGAATAGATAATTGATTCTTCTTGTACATGTTCAAGAATTTTTCTCAGGTGTGTTTTAGCATTTTTGTTCAAAATTTGAACAAGAAAGCACTCGCCATCATCCCGGCATATTCTGCCGAATTTTGTTAAGGGAGTGCTCGACCACTGTTGTTCTTACGCCGGACGATTAAAATTTCATCGATCTCAACAATTTTATCAGCTCCACCACCACTAAGCTTATTATTTTTTTTTCATAAGACATGGAGAACAAATTCTCTCATGTAATTGTTCCAATTAACTCATGCACTTTTAGACGTATCCAATTGTTTGTGACACCATAAAATGGACATCACTACCTGTGCCCAACAATACATAAATCTTATTGAAATAACAAATGATTTCTGGAACCGCTGAACAAATTTCCATCTCGGAGGCCCTTATTATTTAAACAGCTTTTAATATTGCACCTCCAAATACTTTCTTCATTAACATCCAGCTTCATGACGTGTCATTTTTGTGTAATCGTGTGTCCAGTAAAAAAAACCCTTTTTCTTGAGATAAAAGATATCGTATCCATTTTGATGCTTGGTAAATTGAAGATTAGTAACGATATCTTGAAAAAAAATGTTATTTAAAAAAATAATGTTAAATCGGAAACGTTAACGAGCAAGCGATATGTTAATAATGTAATCAGTGGATGTTTCTTTAGGACTACAGCCTAGGCACTTATAACCTAATTTGGTAATACATCTTGCTCGCTTGGCGATTTTTTGTCACAATCGAAATCATAATTTGGTGGGCGCCGCTATAACACGGAGGTACCAAAATTTGGAATGCTTAGGATATAAAATGCAACGCTAGCAAGTAAAATCAAAACCAAAACGGAGCTTATACTTTTGGTTGCAGCTAAAAGTTTTGCTTACATTGAAAGTTATTTCATTTAACCTCTGAATGTAATCATTTATGTCCATCCGCCAGAAATTGAAACTCTATTCTTTACATCAAGCACTAAAAAATTTCTAACTTGGTTTATCAAAATAAACATCCAAATTTTTGACTGAGTGAACGGTTCATATGAGTCGAATCAATTTAAAGATTAAGATTCGTTCTTTTCGATCAAACCAAATCTAACATTTTCGTTGCATTCTTCTTCTTCGTAAGGTACAAATGTTTGCATACATTGCAAACATTTGTATCTTACTGCATGACACTAAAAATCGGAATAGTATTGAATTCAATGAGTTTTTTAAACTTTGTTTCTCAAAAATAATGAAAGTATTTTCTTGAAAAGTTTTGAACGAACTGTTCATATGCATGGAATCAATTCTAAGATTAGATTCGTTCTGTTGATCGAAACAAATCTAATCTCTTCGTGTAATAAGTTGTATCTTACACTACGTCACTAAAAATTAAAATTTGTTTATTTGAATGTAATTCAATAATTTTATTAAATTTTGTAAGTCAAAATCACGAAAGTAATTTCTTGAAAAATCTGGAATGAACGATTCATATGAACTGAATCAATTATAAAGATTAGATACGTTCACTCGAAAGCATACTAGAATGAGGAAGTTCTTTACGTCAACGTCAACAGTTAGTGTGAGGAAAACTTTGATCAGCATCAGATGTTTTTTTCGGTTGTGGTAAACAAATGTAGCTCATGCCAACCAAATATTTCCTAGTTGCCCGTTTGCAGTTATGTTAATGTTCATAAATGTTTGCTTGCATCATGTTGAATATTTTAAAACTGAACAGAATTTATTATGCTTCAGAAACGGCACTGATAAAAATGATATTTCTGATGGACATTTAAACGCCCTTTAAAGGGCCTACCTTTTGGTGACGTGGACTTCCTGGTGTCTGTGACTTATTTGAAAAAGAAATTGTTATCCAAATGTGTTTGTTGTCTATGAATATTGCCATTTGTTGCTGTTGAATATTTTAAGCAGTGAAGATTAAAAGAAAAGTATTGTGTGGTTGTGAAAATTGGATTGTTCAAAATAATTTTAAATCTTGGATGTTTTTCCATAAATGTGTTCACCAATGAAGGTGGACAACGCGTATAAATCATTAGCGAACTTTAGTTGTGAGAAATACTTCCGAAGAATTGTGACTTCCGATATTCGAATTTTGAAAATTAAAATTGGTGTGAACGAACGTGATAATGGATTGATCTCCAACAAAACTTTATTTTGTGATGCTTCTGTGTTACTGTGTACGTAATTGAAGATTGGACAATGTTTGTCTTCAAAGGCTTGGATAAACTTCAGCAGAGAGGTATAAGAAATGTTTATAAAATTCAAATTTTAAGAATTCTGCTTGGTGCGAACGAACATTTTATTATGCAAGTTGTATTCGGGAACTTGACTCGATGACAAAACAATTTATCAAGAAAATAGATTGATTTTCATTTCTCAGCTGAGCTGTGTTGGAAATTTAAAATATCATACCACAAATGAATTTCATTAGAACAATTTTGCACTTTTAAATTGATGACTTTGTATGATTATTATACTCTGTATTATATTTGTGCATTATTCAACAGTGTTGGTGGTAGATGTGGAAAAATACTGCATTTACCAATAAGGATAACAGAACTGTTATGATCCATCTCGAAACTGTTACAATTCATCTGGTACAGCAAAACACAATTGAGAACTGAGTTTTAAATGAATTAAACAGAATGTAACCAGACTTGAAATTCAGCATTGTCAAATGAAAAAAAGAAAATGTGAAAATTAAGGATTTTATCAAATTTTTTACTTTCTGATGGACTGAATTGTTTAAAGAGATCAATTAGCTGATATAAACTGAAATGAAAGTCTTAAAATTACAGATAACTGTGCTTTTTATTATTTGAAAATGATTCTTGATAGTAATTATGAACCTGATTCTGAATTTTTTTTATTATAATTGGGAAAACCAACTTTATATAGGATACTACTCGAGAACCTTTATTTACAGTTTTGTTAGATAGTTCTATAGTTTTATTAATTTTCACCGTCTGCCCTAATTATATTTAATTTTCAATGATCAAATTCAATTTTATTTTATTCTGATTGTATACAATCATCTGATTTTTAGAACATTTTTCAGTATTTTATTCTTTAAAAATTCTGTATTTGTGAAATTGGCTGTTGAAAAGGAATGAAAGTTTTACTATCCAACAGTTGGAATACACAATGCTTTCATCTCAAATGTTTACTTCTATGGCAGCTATTGTGTGTCGTAGCTCCATCAGACTCTTAGGTAATGAAACTTTATTTTCACTTGGTCAAGGGCAGAAATCAATGTTTCAGTCAATGTGTTGGAAATCACGACAAGAAAACATTTGGAAGAATTGAAAAATTAAGCCTGCTGTTTTTTGTTGTTAAAAGACTTGTCAGTTGCAAAAACTTTGTTCACATTGTTAATTTTGGTACCAGGTTAAGTACATTTTTTGGTTCTTAGACTTCTCGAATGAAATTATGCTTATCAAAATTCAATTTCGTTAAATTAAATGGATGTCATTCAACACCAACAGTGTATGATACAGCCATAAGCAAGGGAATCCATGAGTTTTCAATCAAATTTTGTAATGCTGTTTTGTTTTAATGATATTAACTGTGTTGTGAAGCATTTGACATGCTTATCTCTTGATCATTTGACATGCTGATCTTAGAAGTTTCTACTGAAAGTTTGACTACACTTACTCTTAGGATAAATCTTTATTTCTTTGAAAATTTTCTTTTCCCCAACATCTTTCATGATATCTTTCCTTCATCATCCATTTTTATTTTCAATGAGATTATTTTGAGTTTTTTTTTTATTTATGTTACACTAGCAAAGCCAAGACACCCTGCATACTGGGTGACAAGAGCTAGAGTACTTTACTTAATAAAAAAGGTACTTCAAGAAGTATCTTTTAAAATAAAAAAGAAACTGTACTTAATAAAAAAGAAACTTCAAGACAAAAGATAACTAGTGCCATCTATTGGCACAAAACAAAATCATGTTAACACTATATGTAAAGTCATTATCTTTAACAGAGATCATCATATTTCAATTTTTTAATGATTTTCTGGATACACATGGGGATTCTACCAACAATTTTAGCTTTTTTACAATTCCCTTTTTTTAAAAAATAATCTTATTTTGAATTTCTTGACATGAATATTGGTTTCTTTTTGAGGTGCAATTTTAAAATTAAAAGTTTGGCTTTATGCTTATTTAACAAATGGGATCTTGCTAAAATTATTTTGGAAAAATTTTTGACCACTAAATTTACGTAATAAACTTTTGAAGCTGGAAAAATAAGGCTATTAACGGACTATTTATATTTTTATGTAATTACAAAATAAATTGTCCTTAGGTAAAAGCATCTGCAAAAAGTTTTGTAATTATGTTTTGCTCATTATTCATCTTGGAAAGTGTTAATTAGATCAAAAATTGAAGTGTGTTCTCAACAGTTTGAGTCAATGTTGTTCAACAAAGATCCATTTTTTCCCATCTTTGATATAAGACGCCTTTCCTCACATCTGTAATTTTAATGCCATAAGTGGTTGCATGTCTAGGCTGCTGCTGTTCTATTCTTGGATTTGGTATATAAAAATAGATGCACACAAGATGACAGGCCTTTATGCAGCATTTTTGATAGTAAAATTTTGTAGGAATGATAAAAAAGTCAATGTTAAAAATGTATGTGAAAGAATATTTAAAAGTTTGATTTAAAAAGTAACACTAGCTGTTACACTTAATTAAATATAAGTAAAACATGAAAAGAAATGGTGTAAAAATATACAGTTAATAATATGACACATTAATAATATTTATTATTTAATACATTTTTTGATTGGATTGAATATTTATTTAAAAAAAAAAAAAAGGAATTCAATATTTTTTCTTCTTCAAAATTTCTTGATAAGTTCTTTGAAATAAAACTAATTAATTGCCATCATAGTTGATTCCTCTCATTCTTATCTTGAGTAGTTGTTGATCTCAAATAGTTTTTTATTGTATTTAGTCTTGAAAGACATCTTTCACCGCTTGCAAAAACTCGTGGCTAAGAAACTCTAAATAATTCTTAAGGCAATTCTAATATTCAGCCTGGAATGTTTAGATTCAATAAATTTTTCAATTTTTCTTTTGAGGACGGACTTATAGATTACAGATTCACCTTGTTTGGTATAGCATGGCTATGTCTGGTTCTTGCACTCACTATCACTCATTGATTCAAATATTTAGATCTAAGGTACTCCTTGTCTGGCATCTGCGTTATGTAAAAGAATAGCCCTACTATAGTTCATATTTGTCGAAGAGCCAATTAAAATGGGTACCCAGTGCTTGTATGTGGGTATAGCCAGGCACCTTACCCAATTATAAGGACCCCGGGGGTTTGCCATCTTTAGGGAGGTACGGGCATCATGACCTTGAGGTGCTCTAGTGATCTCTTTCCTATGGGGTTTATTGTATGGTAAACATGGGTGGTGCCCTTGGGAGACCATAGTGTTCCTCCTCTGTTTTTGACCCTCCTTTTCAAAAATATGTTTTTCTATTTTCATTTTTTTCACACATCTAGTGCACAGCTTTACTCATTATTAGCTTGTAGTGTCATAGTTATTTGGATGTGTTGAATGAAAAATTTGTGATACTTAGACTATTTATACTATTTTTATTACAGTTAATTTAAAATACTTAAGTTGATATTTACAAAATAAAGTGCTTGACGCACTTCCACTTTCTATGCTTTTTGGGGTGCATGTCACATGCTAAAAAAGTATTGCAATGTCCTTGGACATGACGTTCTAATGGAACGTTTTATAGAGCTCTGAATGTATCTTCTCTTTGGAAATTTTAGGTCTAATGGAATTGACTATGCTTCTTCCAAAAAGATGGGACATATTCCTTTGTTTTGGTTGGATAACTGAAAGTGTTAAAACAATTATTGGTCCTGAGCACTCCAACCAGGGCAGGAATTGACACCTGCTAAACTGGATACCTGATGTGGGGTGTTCTCGGTTCCCTTGAGAACCGTACTCTTATAAGGTCAAAGTTCATGAGAAATGAATATGTTGTTTGTCCTTTTTTCATGAGTCCAGGTGTCTTAAACAAGGACCTTGTCCTGATGTAAAGTGGAACCACTAGTGAGCTTACTATGTGTAGTTGTTGCAAGCTTTATACTCACTCACTTTGTTTGGTGCAGCATGGCTACATCTGTCTTTTGCGTCTTTGCAAATATTACTCACTCACTTGCATGTTAGATCATAGTTATGTTTTATCTGGTGCAGCATATCTACACTTGGCTCTTGCACCATTAAACTTCACCATCACTCGCTCACATTTACTGAAAGAATTAAAAAAAGTACTTTTTGTTTTTAGTAATTCTGTATTAGCATAACTATTTTTCGTTGTTATTTTTTAACCCCATTTCCTAATTTCGAGGTGATTACACAAAATACTTAGTGTTTTTAATTTAAACCACTTGAGTTGCACCTTGTCTGTGAAATGAGAAAAGTCTGTAAATCTGTCTTTGTTGTTCAGATAGGAAAAAACAAGTTTTTGTCTCTTTTCAATTATAAGCAGACTTGGCTGCATGATCCGCTACAAATTCTCTGCAGCAAGCAGTTCTGTTAGTAAACATCAGATGTCTCTTTTTAAAGTCTATTCACTAGACATGGCAGGAATCATGGAGTGTTCAATCCAATAACAAATTATTCTGATGCTCAGATTGATTCAACTTGGTTTACACATAAACATCTTTTGTTGAGTGTCTTTTCTGTCATGTTCCATGCACTATTCACATTTTAAAGGAATGTCCAGTGTTTCATCTTCATCATCATACCCTTTTACAGTCTTCTGTTTTAAATTTGACTGACATGGTAGGAGAAAGCCTCTACTGCAATCTATTTGGATTTTTAAATCATATTTAAGATTTTACCCTTTTTATAATGTTTTATCTTTTTCTTAATCAGCATCTTTTTTATACGTTTATCTTGTGGAAACTTCCACGAGTGTTTGGTGCAGCATAGCCAGAATTGGCTATTGCACTATAAACTTGCAAACACTCAATGCATTTCAATGTTCCTTTACAGTTCATTAACTTTTTTAAATATTTTACTCTATTGGACTTCCCTTGTTGGAAATTTTGTTCTTCTACCCATCTGCGATTAGCTTTATTCTATTCAAGAGCATTAATAGACTTTCAGGTTTGTAAATTTGTAGTGTTTCGAGATGCTTTTCACATAAAAAACAGTACATTATACAAAATATTACTATCTGGAAATCTTCTCATTTGGAATATTTTTGTATATCAGCATTCATTCATTTATTTTCAAATTTCTAAACAATCCATACCACGTTTGTAAAGAAAGGAAGCTTCTATATGCTGAATTTCAATGAATGAATATTTCTAGTGATGGTCGCACATACCTGTGACCCGTGTGGTGACCGGGGATGACAGAATAGTCTCACAGTAGCTCATGCATGTCGTAAAAGGCGACTAAAATGGGTACCCAGCGTCTGGGGGTATAGCCGGGCACCCTGCCTATGGGGATTATATCAGGGGACCTCAGGGACTTGCCTTCTTCAGGTAAGTACGGGCTTCATGAACCCGAGGTACCCTAGTGATCTTTTTCTTTCCCATGGGGTTTACTGTCTTTGGTAAACACGGGTGACGCACTCCCGGGATACCCTAGCGATCTTTCTCTATTTTCGACCCTCCTTCTTGTCAACCACTTATCTTTTTTCAACTTCACGTCTAGACCACAGTTTAATCTTGTTTGGCGCAGCATAGCCATATCTGGCTCTTGCGCCAATAAACCTTACATTCACTCACGCACATACCTGTATTATCTCATGAAAATCACAATTGATACTTCTTTGGGTGCAAATGTCATTATTATGGTGCACCTTTCTATGCCGGATTGGTTTTAATATCTTTTACACTATGTTTGAAATTTTAACCTGTTACCTTTTTCATCACCTTGTGTTTGTCTCATATTTTAAAAATAATATAGTTTCTAATTGATTTTAACAAATGTTTGGGGCAGCATGGTCTGCTTTGGTTCTTGTGCCATAAAATTCCACTGTTACTCACTTGCCACATAGCAATCTAAATTATTCTCGCAGCATCGTGTCGTCTATTGAATGGGCAAATGTGTCGGAATAGGAGATCTTGCAGAATTTGCAGGACCTGCAAGTTTGTGGTGTTCGTAGGATAACGATTAGAAGAGATGATAGGGTGCTTAATGCTTAGCATCTCGACCTTTTCTAATCCTTTCCAGTCAATTCAAGCCGCATATCTAAATCTCTCCGTCCAATCATATATTCCCAACCCTCTACAGTGTTTCCATTGTCAATGTTTTGAACATTCAAAGAATGCATGTAGGGAACAATTGACTTGCGCTCGCTGTGTGCTTCCAGTACCGCTGCCGAGAAGTGCGCCAATTGTCAGGGTAATCACCCTTCATAATCTCACTCTTGATCTAAGTGGGTGGAGGAAAAAGAAATTGCGACTACAAAGATTCTCCAGAGCGTATAACTCGAGTCTCGCCGTATATTCACTTCCCGTACCACTGTACAGGGGAATAGTGTGGTTGCCGGGTATGATAGAATAGTCCCTCTGTAGCTCATGCATGTCGTAAGAGGTGACTAAAATGGGTATCCAGCGTCTGGGGGTATAACCGGGCACTCTGCCCCCGAGAATTGTATCAGTTGACCTCAAGGACTTGCCTTCTTTAAGTAAGTACGGGCATCATAACCCCGAGGACCTCCAGTGATCTTTTTCTCTCCCATGGGTAAACACGAGTGACACACCCCAGGGTTACACTAGCTATCCTTCTTAATTTAGACCGGCACAGTTACCGGCTGGACACTGCCGAAGCTGTTGCCATTTACTATGCCCTCAGATTAGTCGAGAAATCCAGTTCTGGAAAGTCCGTAGTATGTACTGACAGCAGGAGCGTCCTGGAAACTTAGGTATATCTGGACGATCGCAGTCATCCTATTGTGGTTGACTTTGCTGACATTATTTGCCATCTGTAAAGCAGGGACTATGTTATAAAATTCTGCTGAATACCTAGTCATGTAGGTATTTTAGCCAATGAACAAGCGGACTCGGCTGCAAAATCGGCGACGAATCCTCTGCAGCTTGCACTTCCCTTGAGGACATAAGACGTCACATTTTGAAGATTATTCATCAGACATGGCAGGAATCATGGAATCTTCTGTCTAATAATAAATTACACTCGATAAAGCCAATCATTGGAGAATGGCCTGTTGTTCCAATACGAAGAGCAGATGTCAGACTGACTCTCCTTCGCATTGCACATAACTGATTCACTCATAAACATCTTTTGTTTGGGGAGGTTGTTCCCGAGTGTCCTTCCTGCCATGCCCCTTACACTATTCATTACATTTTAATTGACTGTCCAGTGTTTAATCATATATAATCGTCACACTTTTTTTCATTCTCCACCATAACTTATTTGCGTTTTTAAAAAACATTGGCCTTTTACTTTATACCTTTTTTCATCTCCTATTTTTCATATTCTTACAAAAATTCATTTTAATTGATTTTAACAAGTGTTTGACGCAGTATAGCCTGCTTTGGCTTTTGCGCCATAAAACCTCATTGTCACTCAATCAATTTAGACCCTTCTTTTTGTCAACCTATTTTTGTCTTTTTTTTTTCAATTTTTTCACGTCTGGATCGCAGTTAAATCTTCTGTGGCGCTGTATAGCCACATCTGGCTCCTGTACCGATAACCTTCACGTTCACTCACATACACCTGTGCAAGGAATCCGTTATGCTACCGCTACGAACATAGCTAAAAATTCATAATTGACTGAATTTCCTGAACCACTTAGTATCACACAGACCGCCAAATCGACACTCCTGTCAAATAAAATAGTGTAAGTGCATAAGAACCCTTCCTCTGCTAAGGCTCATGAGACCAGGCCATTGGCGAGGTTAAAAGCTTTGCAGAGACACAAACTTAAGTCTGCTGTGAAGAACAGCGTTCCTCTCGAAAAATTGAGAGTCTGTGACATTCTTGAAGGTGATACGGTAGATCTCCACCCGTCATCAGATGATTAAGATACCATGGCGGTCCTGGAACCAGGACCCTCTTCAAATGTGAAGATTTAATGGCCTTTGTTAACTGCAACTGCCGCGGTTTGCGACCCAGATTTCGGCATCTCTAATCCATAATCTCTACGCACCAACCTGTCTGTATTGCTCATCAAGAGACTTTTCTGAACAGTAATATAACGACCCGAGTTCGTGGATATCACTGTGTACAACGGGATGTTGATGCCATTGTCTGGAGGTATTTGCATCCTGACATCCCTAAACTGTTCTCACAATGTCGTTACACTAACCACATCGTTGCAGGTTGTGGCTGTGTGAATCTATTCCCGCACATTAATCACAGTCTGCTGCATTTACCTGCCTCCTAACGATGTTATGTCTCAGATGGATTTGAACCACTTAGTCAATCAATTACCAGCTCCTTTCCTTCTGCTAGGTGACTTTAATGGACACAGCCCTCAGTGGGGGTATGATGGTACAAATTCTCGTGGTCGGCAGATCGAGCGATTGATCTCTGATCACAGTCTCTGTCTGCTGAACACCGACGAGAAAACGTATTTCCATGCTCCCACTAGGACATTTCATTCCCTTGATCTAACTATAGTCGTTGATTTTAGAAGTTCTTCATGATTTACATAATAGTGGTCATTTCCCTCTCCTGATCTCCCAGGTTAATGGTAATTGGTTTTCGTTCTTTCCTCCCACTTACCATTTCTGCTGGGCAGCTTGGGATTTATTCACAGCTCAGCACAATGGTTGAAGATCGGGATATAAATGACTCTGCCTGAAATATCACTACTTCTATCATGGATGCTGCTGATACTGGATACGTTCGCTGTGGTGTAGTTTCGAATGGAATTACATTAGGCACAATTACCGGTCTGACACTTCCTGCTGTATCTATACTGCCGAAGCTGTCGCCATTTACTGTGCTCTCTGATTAGTCGAGATATCCAGTTCTCGTAAGTTCGTGTCCTTGGCCACCAAAGACCTGTAGCCGGGGCTGATGCACGATAAATCTGTTCGGAGCCCAAAGTCCTCCCGTTGGCGTGGTGTTGATTTTAGGAGAGGGGGTGCCAGCTCAGATGTTGTCCTTGTCACTTGACCGTGGTTTAATATTACGAGGTACGTCGCCAATAGCCCTCGTGTTACTTCTAGTGCGACGTTAATAAAAAAAAACTAAACTAAACTCTCGTAAGTTCGTAGTTTATACTGACAGCTTGAGCGTCTTGGAAACATTGCTACATCTGGACGATCGCGGTCATCCTACTGTGGTTGATATTGCAGACATTGTTTGTAGTCTATATAGTAGGGGTTATGTTATTAAATTCTGTTGGATACCTAGTCATGTAGGTATTTTAGGAAATGAACAAGTGGACTCGGCTGCACGTTCGGCAACGAATCCTCTGCAGCTCGCAGTCCCACTCGAGGACATGCGACTTGACATTTTAATTCTCATTCATCAGACATGCACTCGGTGAAGCGGATCATTGGAGAATGGCCTTTTTGTCCAATGCGAAGAGCGGATGTCAGACTGACTCGCCTTCGCATGGGACATACTCGATTCACTCTTAAACATCTTTTGCTTAGGGAGGGTGCTTTCCTGCCAAGCCTTTGTACAATTCACCACATTTTAATTGTGTGTCCGGTATTTGATCATTATCGTCGTATTTTCTTTCACTCATGTATTTTCTTTCATTTAAACTTTTCTCACTTGATGGGGGAAACCTTTACCATAATCTATATGCTTTTATTAAAGGAATTAGTCTTTTGCACCAAATTTGAAGTTTTAACTTTTCCTTTTTTATTTCCTTGTGTGTGTTTCGCGTTTTTAAAGTCATGTTATTTTAAATTATATTAACGAATGTTTGGCGCAACATAGCGTGCTTTGGTTCTTGCACCTTAAAATCCTACAGTCACTCACTCACATTCAATCACTGCTATTGACTTTAATGGACATGGCTCTCAGTGGGGGAATGATGGTACAAATCATTGTGGTCGGCAGATCGAGCGATTGATCTCTGATCACAGTCTCTGTCTGCTGAACACCGACGGGAAAACGTATTTCTATGCTCCCACTAGGACATTTCATTCCCTTGATCTAGCCATTTGCTCGCCGACACAACTATCGTTGTTGAATTTAGAGTTTTTAAATGATTTACGTAATAGTATCATTTCCCTCTCCCAGATTCATTTAAAGATGCTTCGTTCTGAAGACCTTAATTGAAGTCAACAATTCAAAACAAGCAGAACTAGTTTTGAATATAAGCAGAACTAGTTTTGAATATGAAGACATTGGGACCTTATTCTGTGATCACTTCACCGCATAGAAATTTGAACTATTCCCGTGGCGTCGTATCGTCAATTCATTTAGTGAATGTGTCAGAAGTGGAGATTTTGGAAAATTTGCAGGACCAACAAGTTTGTGGTGTCCGGAGGATAACGATTAGTAGAGATGGTAAGGTGATTAACACCCAGCACCTCATCTTGACCTTTTCGACTCCTACCCTGCCACAGACTGTTCAGGCCGCATATCTCCGACTCTCCGTCCGACCATACATTCCAAACCCTCTCAGGTGTTTCAGTTGTCAGCGATACAGCCATTCAAAGATCGCGTGTTGGGGACAATTGACATGCGCTCGCTGTACAGCAACAGGGCACGATAGTGCTTCCTGTAACGCTTCAGAGAAGTGTGTCAATTGTCAGGGAAACCACCCTGCATACTCTCGTTCATGTCCTAAATGGGCAGCGGAAAAAAAATTACTACGGTGAAGACGCTGCAGAATTTATCGTATCCCAAGGCTCGCAGTGTAGTCGCTTCCCGTACCCCTGCTACGCAACGGCCTCCCAAACAAAGAAAGCTTCTAATGCTACTTAATTTCCGGAACCTCTTACTTCCGCACAACCTACCACTAAGAAAATACAACAAAAGAAAAAAATTAAAAGTTCTTAAAACCCCATCAACTGCTAAGACTAATACTTCGCTACAAGCAAATTTTTTTTTTAATTAAACCCCCTTCCTCTGCTAAGGCTAATCAGGCTAGGCCATTCGCCAAGTCGAAAGCTTTGCAGTGGCAAAAACTAAAACTTGCTGCGAAGAACAGCGTTCCTCGAGAAAATATAGGGTCATTGACGGGATGCGGTGGTTTTACACTTATCGCTCGAAGATTATGACTCCATGGGGGTCCTGGAAACGGGACCTTCCACTTCCAGTGCGCCCATTTAATGGTTTTGTTTCCTGGAACTGCCGTGGTTTACCACCCAGACTAGAGGATCTCAAATCCATACTATCTACGCAAAAACCTGTCTGTGTTGCTCTTCAGGAAACTTTTCTGAAGAGTAATATGACAACTCGTGTGCGTGGATATCATTGTGAACGACGGGATGTAGATTTCGCATAACCTTCTTCCGGAGGTGTTTGCATCCTGGCATCCCAGAACTATCCTCATAACGTCGTTACACTGACCACATCGTTGCAGGCTGTGGCTGTGCGAATTCACACCCGCACACTAATCACAGTCTGCTGCATTTACCTTCCACCTGACGATGTTGTGTCACAAATGGATTTTGACCGACTCGTCGATCAGTTACTAGCTCCATTCCTTCTGCTAGGTGACTTAAATGGACAAGGCCTTCAGTGGAGGGAGGTATCACGGTACTAATTCTTGTGGTCGGCAGATCGAGCCATTGATCTCGGAGCACAGTCTCTGTCTGCTGAACACCGACGATGCTCCCACAAGGACTTTTTATTCCCTAGATCTAGCCATTTGTTCACCAACAATGCTACCGTCGCTGATTTAGAGGTTCTTAATGATTTACATAACAGAGATAATTTCCCTCTCCTAATCTCCCAGGTTCATGGTGGTGGGGTGCGATTACGTCCTCCCAATTACCGCTTCAACCGGGCAGATTGGGATTTATTCACACGGTTAGCGGTTATTGCGATGGTTCAAGATCAGGATATAAATAGCTCTGTCCGAAATGTGACTACCTCTATCGTGGACGCCGCTAATGCAGCGATACCAAAGAGTAATAATTCACAGAGGAAGATGAGTAAACCATGGTGGAATAAGGAATGTCAATCCTCCTACAGGGAACAGAAGAAATTGTGGGGTATCTTCAGACGATATCCCACAACCGAAAATCTCATAGCCTTTAAAAGGGCAAGGGCGATTGCTCGCAGAGTAAGGCGACATTTTCAGAGAGAATCTTTAATCAGATATGTTTCTTCCATCACATCGTCTACCACAAGTCAATAATTATGGAGAAAGGCAAAAGCTGCAAACTCCCTGTATCGGGAATTTACCATCCGGATGCTGCAAACTGCAAATGCTGTGCATTCTTTACCTTTCAAAGTGGCCAATGTCAGTAGCCACTCTTTTGCTAGTGTGTCAAGCTCCGATTCATATAGCGCTACATTTTTAGCGACTAAGAATCGTTCTGAGCAGACACCTATCAACTTCAGGTGTCGGCAACCACTCCCTTACAACTGTGACTTTGACATGTGGGAATTGAGAAAGGCTCTGTCCTTGGCTCACAATACCAGTCCAGGCTCTGATGGCATAACATACGATATGCTTCGCCACTTGAGCGAGGATTCACTTGTCAGTCTCCTTTACCTATTCAACCGAATATGGAGGGAGCATGTGTTTCCTAGCCAGTGGCAGGAAGCAATCGTTATTACTATTCTGAAGCCTGGGAAGGATCCAAAGAACCCTCTCCACTATAGGCCTATCGCTCTGATGAGTTGCCTGTGTAAGACGCTAGAACGTATGGTCAATGCCCGACTCGTATATCAATTGGAAAAGAATCAATGCATTCCTCCGTTTCAGAGTGGCTTCCGTAAAGGAAGATCCACAGTAGATAACATCCTTCTACTCGAAAGTCAGATTCGTTCTGCTTTCGTACGGAGGAATCATTTGGTTTCTATTTTCTTTGATATCGAAAAGGCATATGACCGTACGTGGCGCTATGGGATTCTGCGCACTCTTTACGATTATGGTCTGAGAGGCAATTTGCCTCTTTTTATACAAATGTTTTTATCCTCTAGATCCTTTAAAGTTCGTGTGGGTAATGTTTTATCATCTTCTTTTACTCAATTTGAAGGAGTTCCTCAGGGAAGTATTTTAAGTCCGACTCTTCATCTGTCACCTGTCACCAATTCTTTTAAAACTTTAGCCATCAGTTCATGGTTCATTATACGTTGACGATCTGCAGATTTCCTGCGAAGGATCGTCCATGCATCTAATCGAGCGGCGACTCCAGAATGCAGTGAATAACTTGGTTACTTGGTGTGACGCGAATGGGCATAGTATTTCTCCCAGTAAGAGTAGTTGCGTGCATTTTTGTAGGAAACGGGGCCTCCATCCCGATCCTGACATTCGCATCCGTAATACGGCTATTCCGGTCGCCCCTGACGTCCGCTTCCTCGGAGTAATTTTCGACCGCAAACTCACTTTCCTTCCGCACATTTTACATCTGCGGAAGAAGTGTGAGAAATCCCTCAACATCTTGAAGGTGTTGTCCAACACCTCTTGGGGAGCGGATCGAACTTCATTACTCCGAGTGTATCAGTCGGTGATTCTGTCTCGGATCGACTAAGGATGTGTCGTCTACGGATCTGCTTACAAAACTACCTTACGGAAACTTGACCCAGTCCACCATAATGCTCTGAGAATCTGCTGTGGTGCGTTTCGAACGTCACCTGTGCAGAGCCTTTATGTCATTTGTAACCAGCTGCCTTTGGCTTCGCGGCGCCTGAAACTGTCGCTCTATTATCATTTCAAAATGTCATCTCTCCCATCTCACCCATTAAAGACTATTTCTATCAGCCCGTCATTAATCAGATTGTACAGTGCTCGTCCTGCTTTCATCCGTCCTTTTTCTGAAAGGGTGAAAGACATCATCGAGGAACTCAGCTTACATGACTTGGGTATTCAACAAAGAAATTTTTTTAAATTTCCACCTTGGAATGTGCCAAGATTTACATTTCATAACCCTTTTGCTTTATTCAGCAAATCCAACACCTGTTCCATTGTTCTCCAGAGAATCTTTGCCTTCCATCGCTGTCAGTATGAGGATTTTATTCCTATATACACGGATGGATCGAAAGGAACTGGATACGTCGGCTGTGGTGTCGTTTCGAACGACATCAGGCACAGTTACCGGCTCGACTCTTCCTGCAGTGTCTACACTGCCGAAGCAGTCGCCATCTACTGTGCCCTGAAATTTGTCGAGAAATCCAGTTCTCGAAAGTTCGTTATATATACTGACAGCAGGAGCGTCCTGGAAACATTGGTATATCTGGACGATAGAAGTCATCCTATCGTGGTTGAAATTGCCGGTATTATTTGTCAGCTTTATAGCAGGGGTTATGACATGAAATTCTGCTGGATACCTAGTCATGTAGGTATTTTAGGAAATGAACAAGCGGACTCGGCGGCACGTTCGGCAACGAATCCTCTGCAGCTCGCAGTCCCATTTGAGGACATTCGACGTCATATTTTAATTCTCATTCATCAGACATGGCAGGAATCGTGGGGTCTTCATATAAATAATAAATTACACTCGGTGAAGCCGATCATTGGAGAATGGCCTGTATTTCCGGTGCGAAGAGCCGATGTCAGATTGACTCGCCTTCGCATTGGACTTACTCGTTTTACACACAAACATCTTTTGTTTGGATTAATGCTCCCGAGTGTCCTTCCTGTCATGTCCCTTACTCTATTCATCACATTTTAATTGACTGTCCGGTGTTTGATCATCATCGCCGGACTTTTTTTCATTCATCTGTTTTAAATCTATTTGACTTGGTGGGGGAAACCCCCCCCATAATTTATTTGCTTTTTTACGTCATATTGGCCTTTTACACCACATTTGATTTTTAACTTTTTATCTTTTGTATGTTATTTGTGTTTGTCTTGCGTTTTTAAGGCTGTTACTTTTGAATAGTTTTTAACAAGTGTTTGGCGCAGCATAGTCTAATTTGGTTCTTGCGCCATTAAAACTTACTATCACTCACCGGTCGCCCCTGACGTCCGCTTCCTCGGAGTAATTTTCGACCGCAAACTGACTTTCCTTCCGCACATTTTACATCTGCGGAAGAAGTGTGAGAAATCCCTCAACATCTTGAAGGTGTTATCCAACACCTCTTGGGGAGCGGATCGAACTTCTTTACTCCGAGTGTATCAGTCGGTGATTCTGTCTCGGATAGACTACGGATGTATCGTTTACGGATCTGCTTGCAAAACTACCTTGCGGAAACTTGACCTAGTCCACCATAATGGTCTGAGAATCTGCTGTTTTGCGTTTCGAACGTCACCTGTGCAGAGCCTCTATGTTAACCTGCTAAGCCCGCTTGTCCTCCTCCCCATAGGTTCCATACCACCATTGTCCGGTTTCAACACACGCCTGGAATTCCAACACGCATCGTGTTCCGCTTCAGCCTGTTTTGCCTCCTACGCCCTCCATTTCCAATGGCTTATGCCCCTCTGATTCTTCCTTCCCCTGTTTCTTTCCAAAATTGATTCCAAAAAACTGTAGTTCTTAAAAGATTTTCGGTTCAAATTACACAATTGAAATGACAACAGTCTAGGGTCCGCTACGCGTTTCAAGTTTAGAAATATTTTTCAGGGAGCGCATACCTAATTTCTTCTTACCATTAGCCTATGGCATGAACTGTAAAACCTATTTGACACAGCCTTTTACAGCCCTCAGCATAGGTTCCATACAGTCGGTCGAAAAAATAGTTGAGCACCGTGACCCTTTCAAAAAATGACTGGAAACGGAAAACGACCTGAAATGAAACGAGGGGGATTCCAATGCGTATCCCAACACGTTTTTTTTAATTTAAAATCGGTTCAATGATGCAAAATACCGTCATTTTGAGCTCACCTTTACGCAAATATTTTTTAATACGGTAAAGAATTATTACAGTGCAGTGCAGTCAAGCTTAAAATTTTTTTTTCACATAGAAGGGCGAGTGAGTATTCCACTCGAGAGGGGTGGTTTAAATAATCATCACGACACAAGTCAAAGAAACAAAAATCTTATTGATACAGAAGCTTGTACAATCTCATGGGTTTTGAAAAGGTTACATTCCAATCACGACACAGGTCAAAGAAACAAAAGTTTTATGGATACAATCTCATGGGTTTTTACAAGTTTTGAAAAAAGTTACATTCCAATCTTGGCACATTCTTTTTACCAAAAAAAGAGGGACCGAGTCCCTTTTTTCGGTTCCAGTCCATTGATCCATCCCAAGTTTTTATCAGTCTCTTTTAATACTCCATGCGCAGCAGGTTGTGCTGTAATTCCTTGTTCAATCGCTCCACTTGCTGCATGTATCGGGCGAATCGATAGACTTTGGCCAAGCAGCACTCGGAGGTGTTTCCCTCTACGTGCTCGTCGTCGTGCACATAGCTGGGTACGTCGGTACCCCACAAGTCTGTACCTGGGCAGGTGTTCCACCGACACGACCGGCAATCCAAACGAGGCAAAGAGATGCTTTTGTTCGGTGCCCTTCACCAGCACCACCCCTCCTTCTTCTTGGTCCAGGTAATTATACAGTCCCCGCACGCTAAACGACACCCATTCGAGGGGCACACTTCTCGGGATGTCCAGCGGCAGGTGCAGGTGCTGATGCATGTACTGGTGAGTGTACCGGTCCTTGGCATTCATCGGCAGGTGGGAATGGTCCACGGTCAAAACGTACGCTTCGGGATCTCGGTCATACTCCTCAGGGATGCGGGCCAAGGCAATTTCAATCGGCACGGGTCGCCGAGAGTACAGGAACACATTGGCATGCGCAAAGAAAGCTAGACGAGGCATTGTAAAGAGCTCTGAGTCAAAAAAAATCAGAATGTCTTTTGCTGCGAGCGACTCGCCTTTTATACCCGACAGAAGCGGAAGTGTGACGGGAGAGTGCATCCTGTCGCTAGGATGGAGTGTTCAGGTTGAGGAAACATAACATCCTGTGGCTTGGGAAGGGCTTCCATGGTTGTCATCATAACATAAAAGTCCAACCTTATGAAAAAATTCTTCACCTTTTCTGCTGTAAATCACAAGTTTTAAATTAGATCTGTCCCAACCTTGGCGTATTGTGTGGTTTGAAAAAAAGGGGACCGACTCGGTCCCCCTTTTTTCGGTGATAACTTTTTTTTTAAAACAGTTCAATTGTCCATTTCAGAATCCATATCAAACCAAAAGTTCAATAGTCCAAATCAGAGTCCCAGTCCGAGTCCGAATCAGCATATTCGTATTCAGAACGGAAATGTTGCAGATAGCGGGCAAACTTGAAGGCCTTCACCATGCTGCACTCTGACACGTCTCCTCTCACGTGCACCTCCTTGTGCACATTGGGCGGGACTTTCGAATCCCAAATCTCCTTGTACTTGGGCAGGTGATTCAGGTTGATCACAGGCAAACCATACGGGGCCAACATCTTACGTTGATCCTCCCCCTTGACGACCACGATCCCTCCTTCTGAATCTTTTTTCAGATCTCGGTACCGGTGTATCACACTGAACTTGTGGTAAGAGATCGGAACGCTGCCAGGCACGTGTTGCAGCGACAGGTGGATCCGTTCCGCAATCCAGTGGTTGGTCCGCCAATCTTTGGAGGAACTCGGCAAGGTCGGATGGTCCACCGTAATCACTCGCACTTGGGGCTCGGACCCATCGTCCGGGATCGTGGCCAAGGCAATTTCCACGGGCACAGGCTCTCCATGGTGCTGGAACACGTTGGCGTGGGCAAAGAAAGCTAATCGAGGCATTGTTAAGTTTTCTGAGTCAAAAATCAGAATGAGTGGCGGCTGCGAGCGACTCGCCTTTTATACCCGACAGGAGCGGAAGTGCGAAGGAAGAGTGCATCCTGTCGCTAAGAGGGAGTGTTCAGATTGAGGAAACATAACATCCTGTGGCTGGGGAAGGGCTTCCATGGTTATTATCCTAACGTAAAAGTCCAACCTTATGAAAATGTATCACCTTTTCTGCGGTAAACACACTCGTAAATCACAAGTTTTGAATGAGATCTGTTCCAACCTTATGAAAAAATTCTTCACCTTTTCTGCAGTAAATCACAAGTTTTGAATGAGATCTGTTCCAACCTTATGAAAAAATTCTTCACCTTTTCTGCAGTAAATCACAAGTTTTGAATGAGATCTGTTCCAACCTTGGCGTATTGTGTGGTTTGAAAAAAATTTCGGTAATAACTTTTTTTTAAAAAGTTCATTAGTCCAAAGTTTTCAGCTCCAGTTCTAGGGTGATCTTTTGTACACGGCTAAGGTATTTCGCGAACCGGTAGCTTTTTACCATCGTACATTCAGAAACGTCACCTTCCTCATGTACGTCGTCGTGTAGGTATTCGGGCAAGGTATGATCGTCCAACTCCCTAAATTTGGGCAAGGAGTCCAGGGAGACTGTAGACAGTCCCAAACTTTGGAATATTCTCTTTTGGTCGTCTCCTTTCACGACGACGAGGCCAAGTTCCCTTTTCGCCAAATGATGCAATTTGCCCCAAAAATGAAAGGCGAGATGCTCCAGGGCACATCCTCCGGGAATCTGCAGAGGTAGGCGGATGCGGTCGTCGATCCACCGGTTGGTTCTCCAATCTTTGGAGGTCACGGGCAGGTTACTGTGATCGACCGTGATCACACACACCTGGGGATCCCTTCCATCCTCAGGGATCGTGGCCACAGAGAGTTCAATGGGGATCGTCTTTCCCCGATGCTGAAAAACGTTTGCGTGTGCGAAAAGAGTTGCACGAGGCATTGTAAGGCGCTCTGAGTTAAAAATCAGAATGAGTGGCTGCTGCGAGTGTCTCGCCTTATATACTCTTGAGGAGCGGAAAGATGACGTCAAACGACTGATCTGGTAGATTATGGGCCAACGCCTGCCAATGGGAGCGTTCCACATGCGTCTCCAAGGTCCGTTTCCATTTTGGGGGACACACGATACGCCAGGGAAGAGCGTCCTCCCGATGCATTTCCCACGCATCCAACCACGTCAACCAGCGAACGTAGGCCTCTGCCAACGTCCTACAAGACGTCACGTCGACGGCATAAGCATTCGGATGCTTGGGTTGAAACGCGTCCTGGACGTGATGGGACAGGGGACGACCGAGTTGAAACGTGCGCAAGACCACACCCGGATCCCACGTCAAATCCAAATGACTCGTAAAGACGACCACCGTTTTTCCAATGAGGCGGGGAATGTGAATGCCAAAGTTGGGTTCAAACAAAACGAGGTAAGGATAATCGGCTTCGTAATACGTGACGCGATCCGGCCACCGACCCACATTGCCAAAGACAATGGTGGTCCGATGCCGACATTCTTCCAATAAACTTTGGAGCGAAGCCATCGTCTCAAGACTTGTTTTGTCAAAGAAAAAAATGACACCTAAACAGTTTGGAAGGTTTTCAGAAAAGGGGCGTCGTGAGGAGATTTGAAAAAAGCCTCTGTCCAAGATTGGTGTTTGTTTGGACAAAAAAATGACACAAGTTTCAGATATAAATCATTTTTTTTATTTAAAAAAAATTTACAAGTATTTACACACACACATTTTTTTTACAACTTAGATCCAAGGGCAGGATGGGTTTGAACCCAATTTGAAATGATTTACATTTTTTCAGTCCATTGTCTTTCGGCATGGTCAAATCCAATGGCCCGTCGGTTGATTCCAATGCCAAGCTGGTTTCAAACCCATTCAGAAAAGATAGTAATTCCTCCTCCTGGAAAATGGGTGGTACGGTGTGAAGTACCTGGGGCTCGTTGGAGTGGACGGGAGGCGTGGGAATCGTTTCTGGCACTGAGTATTCATCAAAGAATTGAAGCTGGGAGAAATCACCTGGGGCAAACACCGCATCCATCAACTCATTGTATGTCTCATTGTCTGTCAGGGTAGGCTCAGGTAGAACTGGGGCCGCCACAGGTGCAAGAGTCTCTGGGGGGGGAGGAGATACAAACACAGGTGCCGGAGGAGAAACCATCACAGGTGCTGGAGGAGAGACAGTCACAGGTGCTGGAGGAGGAACAAACACTGAGGTAGCAGGTTCAGGTGTCGGAGGTCTCTGGATCCATCTCGTGGCCGGGGCGATCCACATTTTTTTGTATCGGCTAGGCACTTCAAAGTAATTCTTTGCCAAGGCTTTTTAACCCGAAGCAGGTCTTTCCTCGACAGGTGTATGCGCCGGGGTCGGAGGAGGCAGCTTGTAAGCTTTTTGGTGATAATGCTTTGTCTTTCGAAAATCCCCCAAGCGAAAGCTTTTTTTGCAACAGGGTCGTTAGGATGGTTTCATCTAAAACATCCAAAGCAAAGACCGTCTTCTGAACGGTCATCAGAATATATTGTGTGCCAGCCGGAATGGGATAACTGGTGTGAGGTTCCATGACCGTCCGGTGATAGAGCATTTGATCGTACGGCTCGAAACTCCTCCGATACAAATTGGGTTCTGCCTGACTCCTCCGACTGGACGGGGGCAACTCGTAGATGAGCACGGGAACATTGGTTATTTGAGTCAAATGAATCATGCCCGGCTCCACCTTTCTCAGTCCAAACGTAAAAAAACACTTTACGATGGACATGTTGAATTGGAATCCCATTCTCTTCTCGGCGTTTTTCAAAGTTCGATCGGGATTTCTCATAAAGGTTTGAGAAATTTTCTCCCACTGGACGGCATCGGGATCAAAGCGATTTTCCATTTGGGCCTCATTGATCGTCCTTTTGAAATTGTCCATCAACGTTTTCTTTTGAAACCATGTGTTGGAAGGAAACGAGACAAAAATACGATTGTTTTTAGGGCTCCTGGTACGTGATGAAGGCTTTCACCAACCCTTGCCGGACCACATGGTCCAACGCATCGGTCTTGTCCGGAACGCAGACGGGCCGCACGGTCGACGAAGGAGTAGCTGGGAAGGCATGCATTGTGTGTGAGAGCGAAAGAACCACGGATTACGAATTTGGCCAGTCTTTGGCCTGGAAGTTCGTAAGTGTGGGATACTATTTTTTTTCGGCTATGTGTTTTTGTATAGTTCGGTGGGAGTTTGCTGAGGTGGGGAAAAGTTTAAGATTAGTGTCATTGAGCTGGCCTACTGTTTTTTCGCCTGTAATTGAGTTGATTGTTTTGATCATCTCGTTAGGTTTAGCTACCTTTGTGAGGATTATGGGAGGAATTTTGGGCGTGGTCGTGGTTTGGAGATCCATGTTCTCTTCTATTTCCAAATTTTGGAATTGATTTGATAGAGGTAATGAGGGAGGGGAAGTGTTTGTATTAGAAGTAGATGGGGTAGGGGAGGTAGGAGTCGGATTATTTTTAAAGTTATAGTGCTGGTTGACTATAGGATTTTTTTAAATTTTTTTGCGACGGTTTACCGTCACAAATCCATCTTCTTGAGTTTCGTTTGGGTTTTTTGAGATGTTTAATTCTAGCATGAATTCATCTGAAGCTTGATTTGATACACATCTAAGAGGTTCTCCGAGGAGTTTGAAGAGGGTTTCTTTAGCAGATTGCAGAAACTCTGGATTAATAAGAGAAAGGGCTCGGAGTCTGATGATCTGGAGGGTTTGAGTTTCCAATGGTTCCTCAGATGGTCCAACAGTGTGCTCCACAAATTCGGGTTCTGAACAGGAAAGGGATTCAATACGGTTTGAAGAGACTCCAGAGTCTCGTACATCGTCATGGTTCGATCCTCCATCATAAGAGCTATAAGGGGAAAATCTCATTTTAACATTTGAAATGAACAATAAATTTAATTTGCATATTACTGTTAGGGAAATTGTAAAAGTTGTACCCGTGCTAGGTAAAAAAATTGAAAGTGATGAAATCAAACATTCAAAATTTTTGTTAATTATAAACGGGTGGTAGTTGGATTTTGAAAAGTTAGTAAGCTTTATTTTATTCCCATCGATTGTACAGATGGTTACCTTTTATGCACCATTTTCAAGAGACAATATTTTACGATTATGTGCTGTTAAAGTTGTTTTTATCTGAAACTCGATTAAACAGTTTTTGGAGAATATATGAATTTCTTTCTTTTTGTTTAAAAGTTATTAATTTCTTTTAACAAAAAATAAAGGTTTTTGTTGAGTAAAATTTATTGTTTTCCTGCTAGGTTTTTACTTTTGTAAAATGAAAAACATATCTTCAGGAAATCCATACACATTAATACATAATTAGATTTGTCTTTCACACATTTTAATACCACAGAGTTCGACAGGATACTTTAAAATCTCATAATTTTCATGATTGATATATTTCTTATAATTTTGATGCAAGTTAGAATGAATGTAAGAGAGATGCAATGCATTATATGAAGCATGGATTCTGGGTGCATTTCATGCGCTATGTTATTCCTGAAATTCTTACGTAAAATAGCATTTGCACAACCTCCTTCATTTTCCCTGTAGTTAGCAAGATGGACATCAATATCCTGAATGCTTTGTTTAGTCCATCCACTTCCGTCCGTTTTGTATAAAATTTTCTATGTGTCGTTTTACTCTTTTTGAAGGCATTATCGATTGCTTTAAATATTTGACGTCGCGGAAGAATTCTTTCTGCTTTCGAACAGAAATGAAATTTTAGCTTTACTTCTTCATTTTCAACATGCCGTGTGAAAATGACACTGAAACAAATTAATAACCGTAATCTTAATGAAACCGAATCATTAATTATCTGTTAAATTTAATTCGTTGCATCATTATGTAAAGATTCTGGGTCAATGTAGTTGGTTTATTCTCTGAAACTTCTAAATGGCCGCTGAAGGCGGATCTAATAATATTAATCCGCATTTGAAATTGATGAAACTGATGAAAGAATATTTTTACTTTTTCAAATACTCAACCAATGCCTCCACTGCTTTCAGCAAGACATGTAACTGATCGAGCGTTAAAATGAAACTGACCTTCAATTCACCTTCTGCAATTTTACTTAATGCGAAATAGTAGGACTTTCGAAATTCTTTTTGTTCAAACACGGCCCTTTGTTCTAAGTAAATGGAGTAGTGAGGAATCTTTTTTTTTACGTTTGTGATATTACAAAGAGGGCTAAGGTTTAAATGAAATGAGGCAGAAGCCGTTTTTTTTTATTTTGATGCAGGTCTTTTTTGGGCAGAATCTGATATTTTTCTTCTTTGAAGAAATCCTTATTTATTCTTTTTTCTATGCAGTAAAAAACATTTTTATACGTATAAGATACTTTACAAGATATATTTATTTTTTTAAAGATATACTGCTGTTTGTAGAAAATGCAACACCATGAAAGAATCATCAGAATCAAATGAAATTTAATGCAGAAACGACTTGTACTGATACAAATAAATGATAAAATTTTCAAAACAAAAGAAACAAATTAAGCGTCCGAAATCAGTATTTGGTGCAGCCACCATGCGCTGCAATAAGTGCTGCTATACGACGTGGCATGGAGTCAAACAGATGTTGAATATCTGCTTGAGGAAGAGAATTCCATATCGCTTGTATGCGCAACCAAAGTTCGTCTTTGGAAACTGCAGGACGCGGATCACGAGCGAGACGCCGACCAACCATATCCCACACGTGCTCAATAGGCGACATATCCGGTGAATAAGCAGGCCAAGGAAGAAGTTGCATGCGTTGTGCTGAACAGAAGTCTCGAACAGTCCGCGCAACATGTGGGCGTGCATTATCCTGCTGAAAGATAGCTCCAGGGATGCCTTGAAGGAAAGGAACGACTTCGGGCTGTAGCACTTCACGGACGTACCTGTTGCTATTGAGATTACCCTCAATTCGTATCAAATTGGATCGTCCATGATACGAAATCGCACCCCAGACCATAACTCCGGGTGTTCGACCACTATGTCGTTCAATAATACACTCAGGAAGGCAGCGTTGACCGGCATAACGTCTAACACGAACACGGCCATCATGGGTCCACAAACTGAAGCGTGATTCATCTGAAAAGACAACTTGGTGCCAATCAGCTCGCCTGTCTCTGTGCTCAAGAGCCCACTGCCGACGCAGCCGTCGATGATTCGCCGTGAGGGGAATCCTGTATAAAGGCACCCTTGCACGCAATCCACGGCGCAGCAGACGACGACGAATTGACGAAGCCGACAATTGTACACCTGTAGCAGTAGACCAACGTGCTGCCAGCTGCCTGGAGGAAGCTGTGCGATCATTCACCGCCATGCGGAGCAGGTGTCGATCATCGCGCTCTGACGTCACCTTCTGTCGTCCAGTGCCTGTTTTTCGAGTTGTTCGGTGCTCGTCGGTCCACTGCTTCCAAACTCGCATCACTGTGGAACTGTTCCGCTGCATACGAGCTGCTATTGCGCGATAGGAAAATCCTCCTTCTCGAAGGCCGATTATCCTCCCTCGTTCAAACTCCGTAAGTTGCTTGAATTTCTTATTCTTCCGTCGTGGAGGCATACTCAGGTCTCACTAAACGTTTGCCACTAACAAATAATCATAGACTTTTTTCAACGTCCCGCTACAGCACTTTATTTATACGCTTTCAGCATCAATTCAGAGGGCGCTGCGCGCGCCGCGCACGCGCGATGGCTCTGAAACTTTATTAATTTGCATAATATCCTATAATTGACATTTGCTGCGAATTTCATTTGATTCTGATGATTCCTTCATGGTGTTGCATTTTCTACAAACAGCAGTTTACATTCTAATTATATTTTCAAACTGGAATAGTGACCGTTTTCTCCACCCGAACATTACGAAAAGTAAATAGATTATACGTGAATTTTTTTAAAGATTTGTAATCAATATTTGAGAGTTTTAATTCCCCTTTATCAATATCACCGGGACAGCTATTTGTCAAACCGTTGAGCTTTGACCATCACACATTTGGAGAGGTGGACTTCTCGGTGCAGTTGTCGGGGATGAGTATCATCCCTCAACTCTTTAAATTTGGAGAGGCGATCTATACTGACGGCAGAGATACCGACGTTTGTGTACAGTTTTTGTTGGTCATACGCTTTGAGCACGACCATTCCACCTTCTCCCTGGTCCAGGTGGTGTTACATATACCCGTCATACAAAAGTCCTGGTGCTTGGGTGCGACACTTCCATGAATCTGCAAGGACAGGTGAAGGTATGCCGTTGATTCACCTGTTGGACCTCCGATCGTTGGAATTCATCCCAAGCTAGGAATGGTCACCGCAGCGTTCGGGGTCGGAATCGTTTTATGGGATGCGGGTAATGACAATTTTACTGGGCACAGGTTTTTTTCTTTGAAGTAAGAAATTTGCTTCGTTTAAAGAAGGTTGCTTGGGGCATTGTAAGGGAGTGATATCTCTGAGTGAAAATCTTTTATACGCTTCAGCAGCGGATGTGTGACGTGGAATGGGGAAACGGGCAAACGTATGTTTTCAAGACAAGCTTTTATGGTTGAAATCACACAATACATTCTTTATAACATACACCAGTCCAATCGTAGAATCAGTTAATAGCAAATTCTTTTTTGCCATAAACACACTCGTGAATCACAAGTTTTTATACGGATACTTTCAAATCTTGGCGTATTGTGTGTTTTGAAAGGGGAGGGGGACCGAGTACACCAAACAGTCGGATCGGTCCCCCTTTTTTCAGTAAAAACGTCTTTTTTAGTTTAGTTGTCCATATCAGAGTTCTTATCAGGATATTCGTTTCGGAAATTTTACAAATACCGTGCAAACTTGAATGTCTACACCCTGCTTCATTCTGAAAATTCTCCTCTCACGTGCCTCTTCTTTTATGCATTGCGTTGGACATCGGAATCCTAAATATCCTTATATTTTGGAGAGGGATTGATGTTGATTATCGGTAGTCAGTACGAGGCCAAACATTTTTCGTTGATCATCTCCCTTGACGACCACGAATTTGTGGTAGGTTATCTGAATACTGCCAGAAACGTGCACCGGTAC
>BMAW01082207.1:0-18747 GCA_019974015.1 Nephila pilipes | reverse complement strand
TATATATATATATATATATATATATATATATATATATTTCAAAAGACTTTAAATAGACTATCAAATACTATTTCGTCTTAGATTTGCAGTAATTATCAGGTTTATTTCTGTTAACTTTAGAATTATTTTGCATTTTTCTTTAATTGTAATGATGTGTAATGAAGATTTAGTACAATATCCCAATTACAATACTCAAATCTAAACTTGTTACAACGAGTGTAAATTTATTGACTGATAGATACTTCTGGAGAAAATTCACCATTAGAACATTTTGGGCATTCTTCCTCCGTCAGTCTTAGCTATTTCGGAATTTAGCAGGATTTGTGATGGACTGAATTTCAGAAACTCTATTTGAAAAGATTGTTTCCATTTTGAAGCTGTCCCTTAAATCCAATAAAAAGTGATTAAAAATCACTTTATAAGTATGCTTTAGTTGAAGTTATTTTATACTTTAATTTATATTCAAAAGTTTTGACATACGTACATCTATAACGATATCCTTTCGACCAAAATCTTTCTTTAAGTATTTATAATGCAAATTTACAGGTTTTAGAGCAGAAGGCTAAACAGCTTATAGCTACTTCCGCTTCATTTGCCAGATACAATTTTAAATAATTCATCTTTTCCCCTTTAATAAGATTCGAAATTTCTTGTGAATAGCTTCGTCAAATTACGAATGAATGTTATTAAACTTTAATACATTTCTATTATACTGAGATAATTACAAAAGAGATTTTTTTCTGCGATTTGATGGTCATTTTTGTTCTGAAAAATATCCGCTTTTTTAATTACTTTGGTTTCTTTACTTTTTATAATTTTATTTGAACATATTTTCCACATAATAATATTGTCCTTATATGTCTGCTGTTTTAATTTTCTTTACAATTTTTTTTCATTTTGCATAAATATGGAATACAAAGTTATTTTCTTTAGATGGAAACATAGATTTTCGAAGTAGGGTTTGTATAGTTGCGAAATGACGGACGAAAATGCCTCGGAGTCTATTAGAGAATGGAATGGTTAGTTGCACACAATAAACGTTAAGATGATATCCGATCATTTTCTCAGCGAGAGTAAGATTTTCTTCCTCGGTGACCGCAACTCCTAGAAAGTTCATAGTCTCTAGATTTCCTCATTCCTATGGCAAGATGCTGTAATGTCAATACTGCGAAAGTGGTTTGAAGCGATATGTCGGGGACCGTCTAAGAGATAGGCTCGGTTGGGCACTTCTAGTGGCTATTTGACTGCAATTGGTTTGGTTCCTCATATTAATTTTTGTTTTAAAAGTGTATCGTTTGTTGATTTCGGAGGCATCAATGATAGTTTAGGGTTCCCTGCAATAACGAAGGGTGTGTTCTGCTCAGTAACGAAGAGACAGACATGCTTCTTGTCTGAGATTCACCCGAGTTCAGTTGCCTCAGACTTAGGCTTAACAATTGGTATATACCAGGGGTAGGCAACCTGTGGCCCGCGAGCCGCATGCGGCTCTTTTGATGTAAAGTTGCGGCTCTCCAATACGATACGAAAAAATTAATAATCTATTATTAAAACCCTTAAAAAATAAGAAAATATATTTTAAGTACCTAATTGCTCAATAGCTTCTATTTTCATAATAGCTAATTACAAATCGCTACGCTTAACATGACTGTAATGAGATAAATTTTAACTATTACTTTGCTCTTAGAGATAAGACTCCGTGGTCATGTTTATCGTTCAGCAAATTGCATTCCATTTCCGTCTCACACAAACAGCCATCATCTAGAGTGTGTTGTCAGTCAGTCATCCTTGGATAGCGCGGTCGACTTTACATTGCATGTGGGCTAATTTAATCACTTGCGGTTTTTGCGTGTCTATTCGCTTGTTGTTTAAAGAAGAATACGATTTAGAAACGAATTATTTTTAAAGATATGTATGCGTATAATATAAAAAAATCAGTAATAGAATTGGATTAAATATCTGAGGATCGTGTTAATGAAGAAATAATGGTAAATAAATTATTTGCCGTTTTAGATAACTATGTAAAATTTTAAAAAATCCTTTTTTCGGCTCCTCCTCCAGCATGGTATCTGGTAAAAGAAAAGAGAAGAACTGAAGAAGTAAAAATTTAATCAGGATTCAACGGAGTCATTTCCATTCATATGCAATACAAATAGCCTCCAGACTTGTCTCATTTGCCACCAAAAACTCTCAAACAATATGAAGTCAAATTTGGATAAACACTTCATTGCAAAACATACCCAGTTTGCTGGTAAATATCCAACCGGTGACACACGAATAAAAAGCTGTTGAAGAGCTCCAAATAAAACAGTCAAGTTCCATGCGAAGTAACTGGGCGTAATATTCCAATAACGTAAATCTGGTACGCTTTGCAGTATCATTAGAATTTGCAAAAAGAGAAAAACCATTCACATTCAAATATCATAAAGTTGTCACCAAGTAACCGCCAAGTTAAGTGCCAAAGGAAAACGCCAAAAGCAATGTTAACTTGACAGAAACGCTCTAATTTGGGTTCTTTTTTTTAAAAAAAACAGCTATCTTACTCTTGACCATCTATTCATTACGGTCTCTTTTACTTCTGTTGTTTTATATTTTAATTTATATTTGCATATATTTACTGATATTTAAACAAAAACGTTTGCAAAATTCGTAATCAGAATTGTTAAGAAAGAGTTTTCGAGTAAATCTGGAACTACTGTTTCTAAAAGGATATACATCACACAGAACTATTTATATTTACCAGGCAAGCCTTTCTGTGTTCCCTGCTCACATATCCTCTCCATGACCGATGTTGCGTAGCTTTAGTTGCTCTTTCCCGCATTGCTTCGTCCGCAGCTCATCGAGGAGAAGCAAACGAACCACCACAGATGAGGGCAAAGATCTTGCAAAGGGATAGATCGACGCACTGACCTCTTCCAAATTTCTCAACGTTTGATTCTTCATGAAGACATTCCTCAGGATCCTAAGAATAAAAGGCGGGACATCCTGAACCATTTCCCAAAATTGCAATTGCAGCAAAACAATAGGGATGTCACGGTTACTAGTTCAAAAGGAATTAAATTAGGATGTTAATAGGTTAATTAAATAATACAGTTAACTAATGTCGGAAAATAGAATTTTCTCATACCGGAATCCATTATATCCATTAATCGGTTAAATCTAAATAGTATGTATTACCACTTTCATCAAACTCGGAAATAGTTTAACAGAACTCGGTGAAATTTTAAATTTTGGTTAATTTCAAAACGTAAAAACGGTCTCAGTTTAGCTTTTTATTAACGTCGCACTAGAAGCAACACTAGAAGCTCTTTGAGACAGACCTCGTAATTTTGAACCTGGGCTGGCACCCCCTCTCCTTACTTCCACACCAGGCCAAAGGGAATCGGGCTTTTGGGCCCGACAGATGTTACGTGCATCAGCCCCGGCTACACGGAGGGATTTTTGCGGTTAAAAAAATCGAACCCGTGATTGAACGAAAGCCGCAGGTCACGAATCCGAAATCATGACCACTAGGCTACTGCGGCCTCTACGAAGAGTCGGATGAGACAGAAATGATATTTTATAAGAGAAATTATTTTTCAACAATTAGTGTAGTATATTTATTAAGTTAATTTATGCATTAACATCAAAATTTAATTACCTTTGACCCGTTCTCAGAATTGACAATCTTATCTCGCAGCGATAAAAATTGTAAAAGTTATTAAGAAAGTATAATTTTTCGGCGAATGTACGAGTATCATAAACAAAAGAACAAGCAATTCTGAAATTCTCATCGTGAAAATTAAAAAGTTATCCATTGTTAATAACTCACAAAATGAATGTATGAATTGAAGGTGTTAATTAAATGACTTAATTCCCACAGTTAATTATTTTATTAATTAGTATAGTTAAAACCAATTAACGTACTGAACATAGACTAATTCTAAGAGTCTATAACAGAAATTTGGCATCATGGACGCCATTTCCCGCAACAGATTTCTTAAAATTTAACCTAAATTGAAATCTGATCTCAAAACCTAACTTTCATACAATCTAAATTTCTGCTAAGAAGGTTCTTATACATTCGGGTTACAAAATGAAACTTATTAAAATTTACTGAATGCCTCAAACATTGCATGACATTATTATTTAACATTAGTTACTTTCACCAATCATACTTATTTGCACTTCTAAGAATAAAAAAATAAGTTGGGAAACAATGATAACTCTGAAACATATGACTTATTATACATAAATCCGGCAACAATAAAAAAGTGACTCCAACGTTTGGATTATCTTGATCTCGAGTAAATCCAAATACCCATGCTCTATTTGGCAACCAAGCAATAGAGGCTAGAAATCCGATAGCGAAAACAATTCCCCGTCTTTTGCAATTACGAAAAACATCTTAACATGACTGATTGAGGTCACACTTCTATAAAAGTCTTCGCATTACTTCTTACACTAATTTTCATTGTCAATCCATATTATTTTTCAAAAAATTGAGTTTTCGTTATGCTTATATAAACTGCTGGCACCGAATTATTGAGAAATATATTTTTAAAATAGCATTGGTGAAAAACATTACAGATCATCAAAGGATTTTGAATGGGATTCGAAATGAAATATTTTCTTAATGTTTTTCAATCTCTAATGTTTGATCCAGACAATTTATTAGTGAAAAAAATGCAAATTACATAACTTATGTTAAATTATCATGCAAGTTGGATAGGCTGAAAAAAATTCTAATTTTTTTCAGCTATTAAATGAGTTTCTTTAACTTTTAGAAAAATGTTGACAATTTTCCTAACATTGCGACATTAATACTTATTCATTCCTCAAATTTTTGACCGTTTTTATAAACTCACAAGAGTTTATCATTCTTGAAAGCCTAAGTTGTTTCTCTCAGGAAAAATTTAATAGTTTCTTTTTTCATTGAGAAATTATATAAACAATCTTACTTTATTTGAAAGGAGAATTATTAAAAACTCAACTTTAAAAATGGAATTGCTAATCTAAAAAAATTATTAAATATAATTAGCAAATAATTTCATTAAAGTATTATTATTTATATGTAGACGACTTTTATATTGTCATCGCAACAGTGTTTTCAGAGTGCTAGCAAAGTAAACTGAATTATTCGTCCTCGATTACGATAAGTTTCCATAAAGTTATCACGTGCGTATACACTTATGCGTCTATCACAGTAGTACAAATTTTAAGGTTTCAGACGCGATAGAATTTATCATTTACTAGCGCCCAACCGTTGCACATGTTTTGTGAAACCTCTCAGGGGGATTGAAAGAATTTTTACATATCCAAAGCGCCCCTTCGTGTCTCATTTTTCTCGCAACAAATGGAGCTTCAGCAGACCAGTGGTTGAAGTAACGAACTTCGCCATATACAAGTAGAGATTTAGATTCGGGTCCTGTTTTTACCCAAAAATTGTTGGTTATGGGGTTGGTGCATGATAAAAAGAAACTAAAATTTCTAATTTTGTGAAATGTGAGATTTAAGAGAATGAGATACCGAGAATCGTAACCAATTTTCGTGTAGCATTAGAGCACCTCTAATGGAAAATGACCACACAGGGAAAAAGTTATTATGAGAAGCAATATTACATATAATGAGAACATCGAGCTACTTACAAGGTTGAAAATGCCACCAACGGGTTTTAAGGACTTTTGCAGTTTGGCATCATTTACTGCATTTTTGGTCTGGAATAAACTGTAGTGTACTTAGATGTGTATAGAGGATTTTAAATATGTTCAGACTCTAAGGTGGCGTATTAGTAAAGAATTAGAAATGGATGCTTTTGTCGATTAGAGTTACAAAAATAAAAAAGACTGACATTATACTTTTTAGGTAGCAAGAGTTATATCGCAAATATTGACTTATTTAGGTGATTTAGCGTTCCATTTACGTCTTTATTTTTCTTTGAATGGATATATTATTTCTGTCTTAATAGTACTTAATAAGCCATATCAATTAGTAATATTTTTCAAAAGTTAAACACGTCTTTATTTGAATAATCCAATATAAACCTATTTTATACAATAATTTCCATATTAGTAACAGTTGGTTATATTCTATATTGCGATGACCGACTGTAAAAACTATATTATGAATTTATTTCGGCAAATAATGATTATTAAGCAATTTATAATGATAAGCAATTTGCTAACAAAAAGAAAAATATATTCATGTGAAAAATTTAATATTCCTATTCGTAATAAACAATCATTATGTCTATTAAAATATCAGAATCTGTGTGTGTGTGTCCATTATCTTTAAACTCATTATCAACAACATAGAATTATTTCGAAGTACTTGTTCGGGGTTTTTCAAAAAGGCTAAAGGATTATACCTGAAAGCCAAACAGTTTTCAACATGTAACGCAAGATTTCAACTTACGCTTTAGCTACTGAACAGCTTTTATTAGAGCGTATACAGCTCTAAATTTATTTATTTTCTCTGTTAATTTCAAATGCGATTATAAATCAAGAAAAAGAGGACGAAAGATGCTTAGGTTGGAAATGTGAGAGGAACTGCACTTGAGGTTTTCCAGTATGTATTCTTTCTTTCAGAGAAATGTGAAAACTTCATCCATGATTTCCGAAGAATTGCTTGAATCACTGCATTAAAGAGGTGAATCCTGATTGATTTCCAGGGGATATTGTTTTGAGTAAGGATCGTGAGAGATTTGTTCTTACCTTTTCCTAACCGTAAAATTACTTTCTAGAATAATCTTATAATTTAACTGACATTTGGTTAAATAAAGTGAATGTATTGACTCTTAGCTAATTAGGACATAAAAATTTACTAATTATACACTTAACAATTCACGCTTCGCAACAGCGTATTTGGGTAGTTGTCGCGACTTTTCTCGTTCGTGCAGAGAGAGTGCCAACTGGAAAGTTTATTTACTGTTGTGAATTTTATTTGAAAAGTTATTCTGACGTTATATCTTAATATAATCTATTCTCATACTTTTTGATACATTAATAAGTCATTGTTTTGCAATTTTCAAACGAAACAAAATTATTGTGCAACTTTAAATACTACCAATCTAAAAAGTAGGTACAAAAAGGCATAAGAAATTACCAAACATTAAGAATACTGCCTTGAACTGACATTTTTTCTGTCATTGCTGCCAAGGAGCACAAGTCCTCTACAAAATTAAGACTTTAAAATTAGATTTTAAAATCATAAAAATAGTTTTCAAAGACATATTGTTTGAAAAAAATAGTTTCATATTCAGCGTAAAAAGGTATTATTTTGGATTTAAGAAAACAATTTTTTTTCAGGGCCATTAGCAATGCTAAGTTTAAGTGGTCTCCGGATCCTTAAACTTCAAAATTTTAAATGTTTTGAAAAATGTTTATGGTTTTTTTTATTACTTCTCATCATTCATCTCAAACAAAACATTTGAAATTGCGCGTGGGATTTCTCAGAAACTATTAACCATATTAGTTTGAAAATTTATATAGAAGAATCTTTAATAATGAATCTAAAAACTTAATACACATGTTCGAAATGAGTTTTTTTTTATTATATAAAGTTTTTACATTCATTACTAACAGAAAAAATTTCAAAATTTCCATAGGGATTTTTCTTTCAATTTCACAATAATTAAATAATTATATTAAAATAAATTTCTAAATTTTTAAGAAGTATGTATAACTTGTGAGGTTGGTTTATTCGCGATTTCTTCTTCACTACCAGAGGGTAGTGAAGAAGATAATATTCATTTCGTGAAGAAGTAATATTCATATATTCGTAGTGAAGAAGATAATATTCATATAATATTCATTTCGATAATATGAAAACTGCTTGCCATGCAAAATAAAACTTGATTAGGTAAATTAGATAAAAATAAGAATTATGGATTGAATTAGAGATTGTGAAATAGAACTGAAGGGAAAAAAAGAGAGATAGAGGATACAGATGAAAATTATTTGTAAATTGGATTGAATAATCCTAATTAATTATTTGGGTTGAAGCGACCCCAAGTTAAATTAATAATTTTCGAATCTGCTACAATCTAGTTTTTGCACCAAAAGGAATGATTTTGAAAAATAAGATTTTACCATTAGTATATAAAAAAGATTAATCAAGATAAGAGGGATTCGCTGGAGAACGACCTTGCATACTGTTTGGCAGTTAATAAAGTTTTTTTTATCCTGGCTTACGTATCTTCAATTGAAGTTTTGAACTTAGTGGCTACTTAATTAAACTTTAAGATGTATATAGAAATAAATAATGAACGAAATACGTCCCAAACTTCAAAATTGAACACTTTTCTATTAAAAGAGAAATTTATCAGTACTGAACTTCAGAATCTTGTTTGTATAGTAAATTATTGATTTGAATAATTTTGAAAAAATGCCCTAATTTGATTCCTTTATAACGTTTATAGATTTCTATAAAAGTGTCAACTTTCTATTCCGTATCATTGTTAAAATATATTTGTTTCAAAACGGGTACTTCTTCGTGCGAAATAAATAAAAGAGTCCTGAAACTCCTTAAAGAGAGAGAGCTCATATAAATTTAATGAAATAAATGCATCCTTTTGAATGCAGCTTTCCAAGTGACTTTGATTAACAAACATTGAAACAATTGAACTGACTGGCATGATTGAATTGATAGAATTAACTGACAAACAATGGAACAATGTAAATATCTAAATAATTCAGCAAAAAGGAAGATTCAATAATCATCAATAATTAGGGAGAATTTTGAATCATGTTAACACATTTTACAACCATATTTATTTATTATGTTCATACTCATTTTAGACAAAATTTACTTGATACTTAATGTACAATGCATTAATCTCTTAATTTCCTTAAGTGAAAATTAAAAGAGACTTGGCGAAAAATCATAAGGAATTAGAAAATTTGTTTTCATTACATGATTGGAAGATGAATAGTGAATACGCTCTGTTTATTATGAGTTAACTCTTAGAAATGAAAAAGAATTTCTTAAGAAATATATCAGTTTTTGCTATAAAAAGAACTGCTATTGAAATAAGTTTACGCATAATAATAGACAAGACATATACATTCAAAAACATCGCTGGAAATGAAACAAGATAATATTTTCCATTGGAAATGCAAAAATTAATTTATAGTACGTTTCGTAATTTATTTAGAAATTTAAACGCTATTTAATAAAAAAATCATATTACAATAATGTTCAGAAAAAAATGTTACAATAGATTTTAGAATTTAAGAGAGTTGCTTACAGTTTATTTCATTTCCAAAAACCATTAAAACAGAATTTGTATAGAAGATTCAATGAAAAAATAATGAATTATATGTAAGCAATATTCAATGTGAATGTAGTAATGAGAAAATAGAGCACAAATCATTGGAATAATAACAAACATTTTAGCCTTTTGTAGTTATCGAAGGATTTTGAAGGAAAAAAACTAGAAATTACAATCTGTAAACGAAAGAAATGGGAAAACTTTTGTAATATATAGAAAACATAATTATCTCTGTTTATAGTTATCTTACATTACATTCAAATTTCGTTTACTTTCTTAACTTTCGTGTACAATCAAATTTAGAATCCTTCGTCTGTTGACGGTTGCTCGTGTTGCAATAAACTGCAACAATGAACAAAATGAAAATCTGAGCTATTAACGGACCTATAATAATTTTTGCACTTGCTAAGCAGGATATAAACCGTTATTAAATGATTAAATTTTTCATTACCTTATGATAATAAATGCCTGTGCAGCAGAACGGAAGCGAAATGAATATTAAAAATGTTTTAGAAATTTCTCTTTTTCCAAGAACCGAAGAATATCATCTTAGAGAATAATAGAATTTAAAAAGTTTAATGCTACAGGGATACATCGCAAAACATCACAACCATTTGGTTGTGAGTTTATTGCCTTAGAAACAAAAAGAAATTTAGGAGTAACGGACCTCGTAATTGTAAACCATGGACGACACCTGTTAATACAATATTCTTCTATCGTCGGAATCATGCCCCGACAGATTAAATGCACATAATTTTTATTCATGAAATAGGGACAGTTAAGAAATAATTAATAAGAAAATTCAATGATTAATACTTAGCTATTTATGTAAGTTGGAGGAGTTTCTGTTATTTTATTGTTTCGTATGACAAAAGTTACGTTATACGAAAGACGACGGATTCATGGAATACTAGCTCAATCACAATTTCACAAATGACTATGATCACAATTTCGCGGCCATCGCTGGCAGCGAAATTGCGATCATAGTCATTCATTGGTATTTAAGGGGTATAAAAAGTGAAATTAAATACCCATTATAGTATTAATGGAAAACCTGTATTATCATATTAATAAGAACTCACCTTTTTGCGCTAAACATTCCAAACAGGCTTTCAATTTTTCGTCAGCAAGAAAAGTTAGATGGAAAACAACACCTGAAAAAACATATAATCATTTTATTATGCAAAAGTTTTTAAAGAAAGAAAAATCCAAATATAATTTAAGTGCATTATAGTCTAATACGAAACAAAAAGAATATTCTACATTCGCAACGTTTAAAATGTGCTTATCTGAATCTCGAATTACAGAAAAGATTGACTATCAGCAAAAGGAATCTTTTTTTTTTTTTTAAAAAAAAAATATTTCTTTTCTTCTCTACCAAGATAAGAAGATAATATTTTTAGGAAAACATATGAAATAAATATAGGACATCACAACGATTCATTATTAAAATTATCAAAAAATTAAGAATACTAATTGTATGATAAACTCTTCTCCCAAACAAGAATAAACTCTCTTAGGGACAAATCTCCCAAATTTCTAATTGGTTAAATTCATACTATTCGTATTAGAATGAATATGCTAAATGCCAAGTGTCAGTTTCTTCATTGAGTTTGCAAAAACAAAAGCAACGCTGAATTTAACAGGTAATCTGATGAGTAATGGTTGACACTTTTCTAAGTGATATTCTGGGGTGCATTACTTTGGAGCACATATCTAGACTTAAGACTACAGAAGAACAGTTTTTCAGAGCTCCCAAACACATTCCTTAAGTTTATTGGTTATTATAATTAAGTCTGTATTCAATTTTACAGTTCTGCTGAGAATCAGATTTCAAAACTCATCATATTGAAAGGACGTATTTAAAAATAATTTTATACCAAAATTTGTGAGTTTGATCTCTTTATTATTCCTTCATTTGGCTCGATTATGCTTCATTTCATGTAATCTGATCTTCCCAGTGAGTGTAACTAGGCTCATTTAAAATAGTTGTCCTATGGAAGTAAATTAAGAAAGGAAAAGTCGCCAGAAAGGGAGGTTATAAAGGAAATACAAGACCAGTTGAATTTATGCCAAGAAAGAGAGAAGAGTACGAGATATTTAACCCTAGCCAAGTGATTCTCAACCTGTGGGCCACGCCACCCTAGGGGCACTCCCCCACTTAGAGGGGGTTGCGAGAATATCCAAGAAAAAATATTATTAAAAAATGATTAATTGACTAGAATGGAAGCACATATACATATAGAAAAAACAATACATTTCGAAATATTTAATAATTAACTTATTAAATTAAAAAAACTCCTAAATCAAAAACTTACTTAATCAAAACATGCCAAATTAAAAACAAATATAATAATTATTAGTGACTTCCTTGGGCCTGTCTTACAGAGAAAAGTTTTTAGAAGGAAGGCTTAATATTAGAAATAGCCACTCTCAGTTCTGTTTCTATATTTAGCCGAGATCTATATTTTGTCTTCAAAAAAGCTACAGCAGAAAATCCAGTTTCACAAAGGAAGGATATTGAAAATGGTAACAGAATGCAAAATACCCTTGTTTTTAGAGCAGAAAAATAATCCTCTACTCCTGACAAAAATTCAAATAGTATTTTATTACTAAATTGTCTTTTAGTTTCGCCGCTTATCGTGAATTCTAAGAATTTTTCTTCCCGTCAATTGAGAGTTCTTCGGGAGCCTTACGAAATGGATCCCTAACCCACTCGTGATTTGCTATCCGTTTGTCGTCAGCAAGAAAATACTTTTTAAAATTCTTTGCCAGTATGGCTAAACGGTTTTCAATGGTTACAAAATCAACTTTTACATGTTCTTCTTCGTCTTTGCAAATTTTAGTACAATCATTCAAATTGGCAAACAATGTTAGGTTTTTTTGCTTTATATTTCTGCTCCACAATTCCAATTTTCTACAAAAAGCATTAACATTATCACTCGTATCCAACATATGAGTATTTGCTCCTTGGAGTTGAAGATTCAAATTATTTAATTTCTCGAATATATCAACCAAGTAGCTCAATTTCATCACTAATAAACCATCGCAAAAATTCTCGGTTTCAGGTCTGTTTTCTTCATCTAGGAAAATGGCGATTTCTTCTCTTAATTCATAAACATGATGCAAGAATTTCCCACATGATAACCGTCTTGCCTCGCAATAAAAAATATAACCCTGGATGTATTGTGCAAATGTCTTTACAAAGTGCGGAAAATATTCTTGATTTCAGGGGTCTCATTTTGATATAATTTACTACGATTACAACCGTAGTTAACACAATATTCAGACCAGGACTCTTTTCTTTGTAAACCAAAGCTTCTCTATGGATCATGCAACGTGTCCAGACACACTGAGGCGATTTTTGTTTTACAAGTGCTTGTATACTTTGGAATCTTCCGGACATTGAACGAGCAACATCGGTTCATATTCGGACGAAATTTTTTCATTCTATGTTTGCCTCGTTCATAAAACTATTTATAATAGCAAATACGAGCGCTGTTGCTTTGAGTTCTATTGGTTTGCAGAAAAGTAATTCTTCTACTACTGACATATTATCACAAAATCGAACATAGACAATGAAATGAGCATCTTTATTATTATCTGCTGCTTCATCAAGCTGTATTGAAAACAATTTGTCACGCAACTTCGAGAAAAGCTGACACTGTACATCTTCAGCTGTAGCACCAATTCGACAAGCAACAATATCATTTGAAAGAGGTATGGACTGCAATTGTTTTGAAAAATTATCTCCAAACATAGTTCTACTATCTCAATTGCTGCTGTTAAAATAAGCTCTTCACCAAAGGTGTGAGTTTTTTCAATTTGGCTATTTTAAATGAAACTTTGTGGGATGCAATTAACGCTTTTTTATTCACAAAGTTTCTTTAAATAATGATTTTTGCTTTTTTTATTATTAATTGCTGATTTTAATTATAATTTGAAGAAATTTCTGGATTTATTGACATACTCATAATGAAGCGTTTCCAAATGTCGTTTAAGTTTATTAGGTTTCATGCTGTCTGCGGCTAATGTTTTTCAGCAAATGAACATTTCTGAGCAGGGGCTTTTCTTCTTCATTTACTTCAGTAATGGTAAATCCCAAATTTAAGTATTCTTGAGAATATTTTCATGATTTTATTTTCAGAACCATGCTCGTTTTTGCACTTGCTGTACCCGCTTATAATGCTCGCTTATACCCGCTTAAAAAAATTATCTATGAGCCTGCATAAATCTGCTGCTCATGCTTCTGTTTTACTTCTTTTATTATTCAAAAAATAGTATTCCCAGTTTCTAAAGTTAGCTCACCCCGTCTAGGTTTACTTTCGTTAACGAATTTTTGTACTATCATATTCTTTTAACATTATCTCTCTGTTTGGTTTTCATTTCAAATATAATATTTAAATTTTCAACGCTTCCATTTGCTTCATCTGTTCACCGCCCACTTGGCAAAATACCAGATGTGGTTTCTCGCCAACGTTGGCTCGCTTTTACTCTTGTTTTGGCAGTTAGTTAAAAATAATTTAAAAACAGAAATCAAAATACTCAAAATATATTATTGTAGTTAACATTTTATTGTATGCGGGTTCTAGATGAAAATTATGATTGAAAACTGGGCCGCGAATAACGAAAGATTGAGAAAAGCTGCCCTAGCCTCATAGGTTCTGACGCAGATATTTTAGATCATCCAGTCTTTTTTTAGATATATTCTCCTTTGTTTCGAGTTACAAATTTCTTGTATTTCCCATTTATGTTTGGTGTTGTTTTATACACCTAGTAGAGGCAAATTTTTGTTATATGTCTCAAGTTATGATCTCATGAAACAGATTCTTTTAATAATAAATACAGTTTTCACTCTGTAGAGCTTGTAAAAAATCTGTAGAGCTTGTAAAAAATCTGTAGAGCTTGTAGATTATAGTAACACAGGAACGACTAAATTAATAAAATAAATTTATTTTTATATTACAATAGTGAATTAAGCAAAAATTTTCCATATGTCAACTATTTTGAAATCTTGATTATAATTGCTAATTTTATGAAATTTTCACTCTCCTCCTCACATTAGCCTATTGTATTTGTTAGAATTAAAACAAATGTATCAGAGAGATGGGAAAACACCTAAAGGAGATTTCTTTGGAATTACACTACTTTGAATCCAATTTCTAAAAATACTTTTGTTTGTTTTTAATTCTTTTTTTGGGGGGTGGGGAGTTCCGAGTCTTCAAAAATACCGGGTAATTATAAACTAAGTATCTTTATTTGAAGCTATCTATAGTTTTTAGGTATAATGCAAGTGAAACCAAATTTGCTACACTTACTATTCGAGGAGGGGAAAGAAGAATGGAATAATAAAAAAAAAGTAATTGCAACAACCGCCAACAGATGGAACAGTTAAGTGTATAATGTGTGAAACAAGATCAAAAAGTTATAGCGTAGAACCGAATGACAACCATTTATTGGAAAATGTTACAAAAAATGTGACTTTGCGCTTTCGCTTGCTGCTGCCGATAGAGTTCAGGCTCCACATGGCAATCGTTCTGGAGGACACTATCAAGACAATTCAAGATGTGCTCAACTGTGGAATGCATTGTATCAGAAATTATGTTTCATTCATGTGTGTTGTGAGATCTTTTAAGTCATTGAAATTTGCGATATCTCCACGGTACACATTAGATTTTAAGCCAAAAAGCACATAGCATCAGATCAAAGGATCGAAGAGGCTATGCCATAACGACTTATTACTCAATTATCTAAGGAATGTTGTGGTCTTTTCTGAATAATATGTGGTGACTCTAAAGCCCGCATTCTACAGTTCCTCTTAAAGACTTCCACATTCAAATGAAAAAGGGCTTCATCTTTCCATAAACTCCTATGTGGGGAAGGTATCATCCACATTAATTCTTGCTAAAAACGTTTGACAAAAATCAATTCTCTGCTGTGCCTAACCTTGTAATAATTACTGAGGACAACTAATTTTGAATGGGTAAAATTGGATTACCTTTCTCAAGATTTTTCGAGCAATATCATATGGAATATCTAGCTATCGAGCATCTACACGTACACTAGGACCGACTTCCGGAGTCCCAGATGATTCCACATTAGTAATAGCAATTTCTTTTAGTTTCCTCCCACGTCCGCATTTTGAGGTAAACAATCCAGTTTCCATGGTTTTTTTCCCCATTCTTCTCACTGCACTCTGTGTCAAAGGACTTTTTCTTTACGCCTTCCTTTCACATTCCTAAATTTGACGTAAAGAAGCTGCAGCGTTTGAACCGGTATCACAGAATAGTTTAATATCAAAGAGCGATTTGTCTTACTGAGGGGCATTTCCTACCACGTTACTGATAGATATGACCATTTCTTGATTTTGCTGATGATTTCAACGCCGGCAGCGCTATTTGTTACAGATTGCAGTGCCATTATGGGCGATTGATACAACAATTTTCTTAGTATTATTTCATTTTACTTTACCCTGCTCGAGTAGTAAGTGTACCAACTTTGGTTTCATTCAGATTATTCCTTCAAGCTACAGACAGCCTAAGTAGAGATACTTTTTTTATAACCACCCAGTATATTAAGTTTTTTTTTTTTTTTTTTTCAAAAATCACAAAGACAAATTGCAATTGCATAGAAACCCGAACTATATTTTTTTCTTTTGGATGCACTCTGTTGTATTTAATCAATCTTGTAATTGGAGAGGAAAATGGGGATTCCATGGCTCTTCAACGAGAACACTAACTTTATTCATAAATAGCTACATTTAAAACTGAAATACTTCATTTATTTAACATTTTTCACTCTTATGATAGCGATATTTCCTCTAATTTTTGCGACAATTGCTGTTAAACTAATACTAATCTTGTACGATGAAATAGGGCTCCCTGAATATTAAAAAAATATATAATTTTCTCAGCACATAACTTTTAAAACCACACAAGCTGATTTTAAATTAATTGGGGAAATGTATTGTTTACACTATTTCTCATTAAATTATATGGCTATTGACTTACGCACGTGAAGATATTACGCATAAAGTGAAGCGCAATGCCCCAATAACAAAGTGAGTGAGGAGCATCTATACTCTCTATGAATGCCTCCTCGTTACGAAAGCACAGAATAAAGTAGTCATATACATCAATTTAGTAATAGAAACCTCCTCTAGATTCCAATCATCCGGAACGATTCGCTTGAGTCCGGATCCACGACAACGGTTCTATGCTTGGGACAGCGAACGTTGTCCAAATGACTCGGAATATCAGTGCTGGGGCCCAGTTGTCTGGGGCTGTGACACCTAAAATAAAACAAATTCTATTGAAAATCACGAAATTAAGCTAATATAATTCACTGGTTTTAACTGTTCTTTGGTGGCCGTGGTAGCTTAGTGGTTAAGGCAGCAAGTCGCAGCCGGCATTTTTCGTTGACTTGTTGGTTCCAACCTTGATGCCTCTAAGAACCCATCCTGTTGCCGGGGCTGATCCACGTTGAATCTGTTGGGGCCCAAAGTCCTCCCATTGATGTTGTGCGGAATTTAGGAGAGGGAGGTGCCAGCTCAGGTGTCGTCCTCCTCACTTGACCGAGATTCAAAATTACGAGATCCATCACCAATTGTCATCGTGCTGTTTCTAGTACGACGTTAATACAACTAAACCAATCTAATTCTTCTTGATGGATGGCACTACGAAGGGACTTTGATAGCATAAATAGTGAAACGTCTCCTTTTCTACTCAGAAGAGTAGAGCAATGTGTGCATATAGAAGTGTATGTTTTGTTCTAAAGCATATAATTTAATTGAGTAAATCTTCATAATAAATAAATATCTTCTTTTTCAAAAGTCTTTGGGTGAATTATTGATAAGTGTTCTATGATGCGGTTGGTTGGTTGGATGAATATGTGGCATTGTATCCTCAAGGGAGATATTGTGCCAAACATAACGTCATGATATTACTTTTCTTTAATTAAAATAATTTAAAATGCAATTCCATGATAGAAAATAAAAAATAACGTAATAAATATATATCAAATGTGTAATTCAAATGTCATTTAATATAAATAAATTTGGTTGGGGATTTTCTCAACCAAGGGCTCGTTGATGTGGATTCTTTTATATAAATATAATCCAAAGCCATTGATACTACATAAGATCTATCTCTGCGGAAGGTTGAGCAAGTTTGTTTTATACTATCAAGATCATTATTAGATTTATTCTGCCAGAAATATTTGCTTGCATAAACAAACAGATTATGAGACTTAATTGAAACAATATAGTATATGTAGTATATTATATAGTGTCCCATAAGAGTTTACAAATACAAAAAAAATATAATTTAAAGTTTTTGAAAGCTCTAGTCTCAAAAACAATGCCTTCACTCAAAAAATAGCTTTTCCAATAATTATGTTTAATGCTGTCAATTATGCCGTTTAAATTTTTAAAATGGGAAGGATATTATTTTAAGAGGATTTGTTTGATCTTTTAGAAAATTACTGGTCCTTCGAGCATAAATAAACGTTTATGAAGAGAGACACGGAAGCCAAAGCAATAATTCATTTCTGTGTAAAAAATTCAATAATAAGTCAAATATGAAACAACAATGAAATCGAACATGGAATAAGCTTAAATTTATCCTGAAAAAAAATTACCTATCTGAACAAACTATTTCTAGGTTAAGAAAATTATATGTGACTAGAAACAAATACGGTAGCATGGACGGACACACCACTGAAATACTTCAGCTAATTGACAAACTTAAGGCCTTAGGCGAAGAAAGCAAAGACAACCATATCGTTTTCCTTTTGTTGGCTTAAGTTCCTAAATTGAACGATGCTTTGACAATATTAGAGAATAATATCCACCAAGCCAAAATAAGGAGAGCAAATACACATTGATTGAAATACACATTTATTTACAGTCTCTACGCGCCAATCACTCATAAACAAATAATAGTACTATTTTCAAATTATACAAGACTTCCAAACAGTCCATATTTTAACTTAACCCGCTTTTGCGGTCAGGAGATATTACATCAAATACAAGAAAATAACCCGGGATTACGCGGTCAAGATCCCAGAGGACTCTGAAATATTACCCATGAACCTGTGTGCTCTCACTTACACGAGACAAGATGGCTCATGGCAGGATTCGAGTAATTTATTTCCAACAGACAACGGCTCTAGAAGCTACGGCGGAAGATGAATTAACTTCAGAATTGATTAAAAGCAAGTTACAGATATATGTAATTGTCATAAGAAGCAAGATCGAAACTTAGAACTCATGCTTTCAAATAAAACATTACATTTAAAAAGATTAATCAGAATAAAAATGAAAAATTCTACATATTTTGCAAGAAATCCGGTCGCATACTAGATTTTTGCTATCGCTTTAAAAATATGATTTTTGGAGTTTTGAAAAACTTTTTTTTAAAAAAAAAAGACGTTCAAAACAAAAACCAAAATCAAAATTATGACAGAACATACGTATGCATGCAAATGCAAGAAAAACAAAA
>BMAW01082197.1:0-14053 GCA_019974015.1 Nephila pilipes | reverse complement strand
TATCCCTTTGCAAAAGGGATAACGTAATACTGGTGACTTTTTGCTAAAAAATTTTATTATACTTTTTTTTGTTAGTATTTTTTGTTGAATATTTAAATAATTTGATTTTAAAAAAATAATTTCGGTTACATTTTTTAACTTGAAAAGTATTTCATTGTAGGTTAATACAAATTGATTTTTCATATTTACTTTTCAGTTATAATTTTAATAATGGATGTTAAATATATTTGGATAGATGGAATACCTACTCCTTTCAAAGTTTTTAAAATTCTTGGCGACGGAACATGTTTATTTTCGTCTCTGTCTTTGCTGGTGTTTGGTGACATATCGATGGCGCATAAAATGAGAAATATTATTGTTTCTCACGTGTTTAACAACTGGGATCGGTTTAAATGCTACACTCAAATGCTATCTGGCGCTCCTTATAATACTAACCATTTATACTTTACCGAAATGTATAAACCAAACACGTATGGATCTATTTGCGATATTATGGCGGCGGCAGAGCTATTTCTCTATCAGTTCGAAGTGTATGAAAGTGACTGCCTTATAGCTTCTGTTGGTGAAGTAATTCAGGGGAAATAAAGATAACGTTTTACGGGAAACTTTAATAGTGGTCATTTTGATGTTTATATTGAAATAGTTGGATTAACAAATAGAAGTAAAGTTAATCCTGATGATGATAATGTAAAACAAAATGAAGAAAATGTGTCATCTTTAGTGTTTCAGCCTCAAGAAAATGTGTCTGTGTTAGTTTCAATGACTCAATCAATATCTAACATTGATTTATCATGTTCAAGTGAATCAATTATTAATGATGTAATATCTCTTCAACTAAATAAAGGTAAAAAAAAAAAGAATTCACAAATTCAATTAGATATAAACAAGTAAGACAAGCTGCTACAAAATATACTAAAAGCCATCCTGAAGTACATAAAGCAGCTGTAAGAAAATACTTTTCTAATAACCCCCATGTGAATTAGGCAGCTGTAATTAAATACAATGAGAAAAGATCAAAAGTTAAATTAGCGTCATGGACTTCCAAAACTTTGTCTGGTTCTAAATATAAATTGTATTTTGACTATTCAAATGATGAAATTGTCAGTATCGGAAAACGTTTGCCCTGTTCGAGGTGCCGTGCTTTAAAATGGATAGAAGAACCTCCAGGAATGTGCTGCAGTGGTGGTCAAGTCCAGCTTCTTGCTATTAGATCCTACCCTGAACCTTTGAATAGTCTTCTTAGCCATGAGGATCAGCTTTCAGAACATTTTCTTTCTACAATTCGTAAGTATAATGGATGTTTTCAGATGACGTCATTCGGAGCAAAAGAATTGAAGGAAGGAAATTTTATGCCAACATTTAAAGTCCAGGGGCAGGTATACCACAGGATAGGGAGCCTATTGACTGAGCCGCCTCAACAACCTTCTTTTCTTCAGCTTTACTTTCTCTGTGATGATGAACGTGAAAAAAACATTCATCGTGGTATTTTCCCAGGTGTTAAGCCAGAATTAGCCAATTGCAAAAGGCGCTACATGAACATAACATGTATATTCACGATTTCAAAGCTGCTGTTGATTCAGTTCCTAAAGACCAAAAGCAGTTCAAGGTTATAATTAATGCTGATAAAAAAAACCATCAGGAGGACATAAAGGTCGTTTCAATGCTCCCATTTTCTTGATATTTTATGTATAGGTTCCAAAATATAATATTATCGTCTGCCCAGCGAAGCGGGCGGGTATCAGCTAGTAATTTATAAATGCTCTAATATATGAAATAAAATAACTCCTTGTAATATGAATTTAAATACAAACCATTTAAATTGTTCCAATAGGGGATGAGAAGAAATTTTCAATCCTTTATCTTAATTTTTATTCTCTAAAATATACTTAATTTTATTTAGACTTTTAATGCGATACATCCCATTCAGAATTTTTGAACATGCATTTAGAAGATATGACTGTCCATTTTCACTTTCAATCTTAATGTGCAAGTGTTTAAAATTAATAAGTGCATAACAATCATTTTGTCTTTAAAAAATATGGTTTCATCAGACGAATAAATAATTCTAAGAAACATCTATTTTAAATTTTAACTGGTAAATTTTCTTTGTATCCTATTTAGAATTTTCGAACATTCAATCAGATAAAATGATTGTACTCTTTCACTTTCGAACAGTGGCTAGAATAAATTTAATAATTAAAATCAATTTACTCATGTTTGGTGCAGCTTAGCCATACTTAGTGCTCACCGACACTCCCTTCCATTTCATTTTACCTTACCTAAATATTGCAGTTTATTACAAAATCAAATAAATTAATCTAAAAAAAAAAAAATTCAATTGAATTTCAAAGTACAAATCTTATTTAGAATTACCAAATATGCGATTAGTAAACGAAAAATGTGTAGAGTTTCACTTTAAGTATCTACTTTGAAAATTCGAATTTCAGAGAAAATACCGAATTTTTTTTTTTATTTATTTATTCAACCATTAAAATATTTGAAATCTTCTCTTTCTAAAGCTACTTTCCATTTGTAGCTACGGTACACAGAAATCAAGTTATAAGTATTTTAATATCAGACATTTCCTTTGTTTTCTGAACAAGTTTTAACTTTAAATTCATTTTCTGAAGAATATAATTTTGAGTATGTTTACAATTTTTGAAAGGTAATAACTCGAATGTTTTTTTTTTATATATATTGATGGAATTTAGTAGAAATGTTTTTCATATTAATCTTAAGATCCTGAGCTAGGATTTTTATAATGTATGGTATATAAGTGGATTTTCCACATTTTAATGCATAAGAGTGGAGGAATTTTTTAAAAAAAACATGTGTTGTTACGTCGACTCTTAATAACTCTGCAAATAGGAATTATTAAAAAATCCTAGTTCAGGCTCTGTACAGGTGTCATATCAATACATATGCTGAATAACAATGTTATAGAAAGTTTTTTCATGAAAGGAGAATATTTGAAAATGTGCTACTGTTTTCTTAGTTTATGCTAAAAAATTGCATCTTAAAATTTTTTCATCGTAATAAAACTTTTGAAATGCTTCTTTATGTACATTTAATTCAGATGATACTAAATATCAAAAAAATTATTCCTTTATACGTTTTTTCAAAATCATGGTTCCGAACGTAGTCGGATACTTTAATATATCACCTAAATCATTGTTTTACTATTTCAGTCTATAAAATCAAATAATGCTTAGAGGCACCCAATTCGAAATTTAACTTTCGAATTCTGGATGCGTCTCCTTTAGAATTTTCGAATCATGCAAATGATTAGAGGAAATGACTGTACAATTTCACTTTGAATTATGTACAATTTATCTTGTCGAGACATACCGAAAGCAGCTAGTAAAAAAATCACATCAGCAACTTCCTTCATCCTTATTAAAGACAGATAGTATGTAGGACCGTTTGTTGAATCAGCGAGTCAACATTCATGACGGAACAGAAGAGACCAAACACTTAATATCTCATGAGTCATCCTCCTCGATCCCACTTGGCGTTTTTTCACCCTCATCTTGCTGTCAAAATGATGTCTCTTTATTTATTGTCCGAATGACTAAACATTTGTTGATATGGGTTTCGGATGGGTACGTAATCCGCGAGTTGTGATACAGATCAGGAATGGCGTTTCTTTCAAGAAATATTTCATCTGTTTTTCCTTCCCATTGTTATTGTACGATGGATAACAATTTCGGTTTTTTTTTTTTTTTTTCTTTTTTCGGAGTCTAAGAGAAAAATTTAATAAATCGCGCACAACAGCCTAGGAAAAGTAAATAAAACGTGTTTAAATTTTACGTTCGCAATTATATTTAAATGTTTTGTGATTTTTTACATTGTATTGAACATCTTTCGGTCGTTTGTTTGACCCGCCGAACAGAGGGGTTGATGCTCGTAAAATCTATCGAGGCTCCAAGTTATCTTGTTGGCGTGGCGTGGAAGTTAGGAGAATAAGGTGTTAGCTCAGGTGTCGATCTTGCGACTTGATCAAGATTCATAATTATAAGTTCCGTTGCCAATAGAAGAAAAATTAACGTCGTTAAAACTATGACGACCTATAAACAAATTGCTGAAGTTTTCTTTTGATTTTCGGAATTATGTTTTATCTTTTGTTCTTTGCTGCAACATGCTCTGTTTTTTGTTTACCCTATTGTTGTAAAAAATTGTTTAAAATTTTTTTCTTCTTAATAAATCTTGAGTGCGGGGGTGATTGTCTCCCCTGGGGGGGAGGTCGGTTTGTAGCTCTAAACCCTTTGGGTGAGCTCGCTCACCTTGGGCAATCTGCTATTAGCCCTCGTATTGCTTCTGTGCGACGTTTATAAAACCAATCAATCCTCCGACGAATTGTCGATTGGAATATCGGGAAGGAATCACGTAAAATCTGGTCGAGATCCCAAGTCTTATCATTGGCTTGTTGTAGAAGTTCAGAGAGGGAGGTGCAGCTCAGGTATTATCCTCGTCATTTGACAGAAGTTCAAGATTACGAAGTCTGCTACCAATAGCGACGCTACCAATAATTCTAAGTACGACGTTAATAATCAATCAATAAATAAATCGATTGTTTTCGCGATACCTCAACTCTCACTCCACGCTTTTTTACATCATCATAATGTGAGGACTAGGGATAATGCCTTTGTAACCTTACATCCCTCCTGAATAAATCAATCAAACGTGAGAACTTTGAGTCTCAACAGATTTACAGTACATCAGCCCCGCTGCTTGACCTCGATAGCCTAGTGGCAATGGTCGCGGACTAGCAGCCGGCGATTTTCGTCCAATCGCGGGTTCGAGCCTTGATGCCACGAAAGATCCGCCATATACCGGGGCTGATGCACTTTAAACTTGTCGGGGTCCAAAGTCCTCCCATAGTCATAGTGTGGAAGTTAGGAGAGGGGGTGCCATCTCAGGTGTCGTCCTCGTCACTTGATCGAGGTTCAAAATTACGAGGCCCGTCGCCAATAGTCCTCGTGTTGCTTCTAGTGCGACATTAATACAAACTAAACTAAAAAAAAGCGACGTTAATAAACAATCAATCAAAAATAATGTCGAATCGTCGGTTCGAGTTATGAAGCCATTAAAGACTTGTCGTGTAGCAGGGCTGGCTGGTGCTCATTAATTTTTGAGGGATGATGCTCATTTCTTCATTTGTTGAAATTGACTCTGAAAGAGAATGATATACAGAATATCTAATTTAAATATATATATATATATATTTGCAATTTATTTGTAAATATGTAACATAATACCCCTTAATTTTTAATTGTCGGTTATGATTCATTTATATAATTAAACAGCTCTTCAGAAACGTATTAAATCAATTGGATAATTTATAAGAAACAAAAGTTATATTTATCAGAAAGTCCCGACAGTAAACCACTAGTCCTGACAATAAAACCATTTCTAGGAAGCTCCTTAAATTTAAGAGGAAAAGAATCGATCTTACAGGCAAATTTATTTTTGGAAACTGTTGCTGGAAGGTTTTGAAAATAATCTCTCCTTTCGAAAGAATAAGAATTGTTTTGGCATCAATAGTTTTGAATAAAATTCCTGAAAATAAAAACGAAAAATCCGGTAAGGGATATATTTTCAGGAAAGAAAAAAAAGTTAGAGTTCAGCTTAAAACGACAACTTATTCTTGGAGAAAAGAGTATATAACTGGAACGTTATGGTTTCTAAGAAACAGAATAGAAGGTATCTATAAATAGACAATCAATTCCTTGTGATAGACAGCAATAAATTGAAGATACAGTAGAGAAATAAAAATACATGGAAGCGTATTATTAATGCAGTATGGTATTTTCATGTAGGCAAGTAAAAATGGATTAATACACTGGAGTATAAGAAATACATGTGTAAATTGAAAATGTCATTTATAAGTCTGTAGGGTTTCTTAATAACAGAGAAATAACTGTGACTTTTTTTTTTTTTTTTTTTTTTTCAAGCTGAGAAGCAACACGAGGGCTACTGAAGATGGATCTCGTAATTTTGAACCTCGGTTTAGTGACGAGGACAACACCTGAGCTGGCCCACCAAAGCTCTTCACCATGTCAATGGGAGAAATTTGAACCTCGATAGATTTAACGTGCATCAGCCCTGCTACACGGTTGAACCCTCGATCGGGTCTCGAACCCTCGACTGAACGTAAACAACGTTCACCGCGAGTGCGCGACCATGCCCAGTCACCTTGCATGGCCACAAAGAAACAACTATAATGAATTAATAATCGCAATAACTCAGTTTTTACTTTCCATCCAATTCAATGTTTCGATAATAGTATATCAAGGCTATAGTATTCTCTAATATTTTGTTTAGTTGCCGCGGTAGCCTAGTGATCATGGCTTCGGATTCATGGCCGGCGGTTTTCGTCGAGTAGCGGGTTCGAGCCTTGATGTCACGAAAGACCCGCCGTGTAGCTGGGGCTGATGCACGTTTAATCTGTCGGGGCCCAAAGTCCTCCCGTTGGCGTAGTGTGAAGGGGCCGCGGTAGCCTAGTGGTCAAGGTCGTGGACTAGCGGCTGGCGGTTTTCGTTCAGTCGCGGGTTCGATCCTTGTCCGCCAAAGACACGCCGTGTAGCCGGGGCTGATGCACGTTAAATCTGTCGGGGCCCAAAGTCCTCCCGTTGGCGTGGTGTAAAAGTTATAAGAGGGGATGCCAGCTCAAGTGTCTTCCTCGTCACTTGACCGAAGTTCAAAATTACGTGGTCCGTCACCAATAGCCCTCGTGTTGCTTCTAGCGCAACGTTAATAAAACTAAACTCTCTAATATTTGTAGACGAAATCAGAATATCATCAATTCTGAAATTTTTTCTAGATATTTATGAACTTAACGATTTTGTGTGCAAAATTTTCACGGAATATTTTTAAGAACTAAGAAACAGATTATGACCGAGGTCGTCGAGGCAGTTTTTAAGACCCTTCATGTAGATAGAGGGGGCTGATGCACATTAAATCTATCGAAATGTTCAAAGTCTTCATATTCACGTGGATGTTGAAAGAAGGGTGCCGGCTTCGGTGTCGACCACGTCATTTGATTGTAGAAAGAAGTAGAAATAGATATCCAGAGCAAATTAAAAAAGAAATTTATGTTCTAGGCAATATTCAAAAAAAAATATTTGAGGTGAGCAAGGATGTCATCAAATTCTGACAGCTAAAATTAAAATTTTACTAAATTATGAATGTCTGTCTGTATTTCTCGCAAGTGTCTATAAAAATATTCTACCAATAAAAAAAAATCAACTAGAAGTCAACTTCAACTTCTCCATTAGTGTGACATGGTTGTAAAGAGTTGAGTGACGATTCAGGTGTCCATCTCGTCATCTGAATGTAGTTCAGAATCACGAGGCGTATTGACTGTAGTTAGCGGACCTTGTGTCAAGCAGAAATAAGAAATTGGAAAATGTTCAATTAACAAACAAATCAATAAACAATAGACTGAATTGCCTCTTAAATAATATTTTGGATGTCACAGGCGGTATTTTTAACCCCGTTCCCTTCACCAGCTCCCCTCCCAAAGCTTTTGGGTTTATCGGAAATTGATCAATAAATTGATCCTCGAGGTAAAAGCCATTTATGCCAAATGAAAACAAAGCTTTTAAGCTAAGTCATGAATAAAAGCCCCAGCTGAAATTGATTACGTGTCATGTTCTACAAGAGGCCAACGCCCTTCGGCAGTGAGATCATCCTGGTGGTAAACTAACATTTCGAAAGCAACCAATAAAAAGGTTGATTCTCGTGATCTTAAAATGAAAACGCCGAATGGATTAAAATATTTCATATTGGTATGAGATTTATTAGCAATTCGACAATAATTTATTTCAAATTATAAAACTAATATAAATTTTTTCTTTATTTTATTTTTATAACTATAATATTTGTTTTTAACCGCCGTATTCCATCGTTAACTAGACTGGCAGTCAAAAGAATAAACCCGGGTTTTCCCAAGTGATTCCAGAGTTAAAACAGCTAAAGAATGAAGAAGAAACGGATTTCGAATACATGTTCATCGAAAAGTTCACTATCAAAGTGCAGGGGGGGGGGGGGTATGGCATGTTACTAATAAGAAGGATCCTTAGTGGGTAGCCAAATTAATATGAATTTTTATAAAAATTTAAAAATTATATATTCGTAACAAAATTTGTAAAAATATCTTACCAATGCTGAATAATTTTCTTTAATTATATGTTTGAGATACATTAAGCTAAGAGATACAATAAAAGATCGTTTAGTTAGTTTTATTAACGTCGTACTACAAGCAACACGATGGCTACAAGCGACGGACCTATTAATTTTGTACCACCGTCAAGTGACGAGGACGACACCTGAGCTGACACCCCTCTCCTAACTTTCACATCATGCCAACGGGAAGACTTTGAGCCTCAACAGATGTAACGTGCATCAGCCTCGGCTACACGGCAGATCTTTCGTGGCAAGAAGGCTCGAGCTTACGACTCGAAGGAAACCGCCGGCCTCGAGTCCACGACCATGACCACTAGGCTACCACGGCCACGGCAACAAAAGAAATAATAATAAAAAATAAAATGAAAAAATTCTAAGCAAAGTTTTGCAAAGAACAAATTTAGCCACCAAACGTGCGTTTTTTTATAATTATTGTTAAATTACTCAATTAAAAATAAGAATTAAAGTGAACGATGAAATATCGAGAAAAGAACAATAGTAAACTTTTCCGGTATTAAAATTAAAGAAAATGACAAATTATTAAATTGATTATATTTGCTACATGTAATTAAAATTAAAGCAAACGATAAATTATTTAATTGAATATATTTAAGCTAAATGTAATTAAAATTGAATCAAAAGATAAAAAATTGAAAAGGGATCTGGTAAGCCAAAAGTGATCTGGAACGGGAAAAGTGATCTAACTAAAGCAATAGCCCCTTCAGTGGCTGAATAAATTTGGAGCAAACGATCAAAAAAATACAAAGTGATCTGGTACGCCAAAAGTGATCTACCCAAAACAGTAGCCCCTTAAATGGCTAAAAAAATGGCTGCCTCAGAGCTGTCTTAAAATTCTGAATAATATTATTTATTTGCAGTCATATTTTGATTCCAGTTTACATATGATATAAAGTAATGCATAAATCGATAAGTAAATAAAATACTTAATTTTACATTTGTTTCACTTCAATCCAATAAAAAAATTGGGGAAAATTTATTACGACATATTTTTGAAAATTAAGTTCATTAGTGGTGAAAGCAGGCATCAGACATATATTACATATATTTTATTTCAATCCAATAAAAAAAATCAGGAGATATTTATTATGACGTATTTTTGAAAACTAAGTTCGTTACTGGTGAAAACAAACATAAAAAATATACGCTAAAAGATAAATTTTTAAAAAGTGTTCAGCTACGACATTTTTGGGTTAACTGAAACAATAATCCCTTGGGTGGCTAAAATACAATACAACATAATAAAGAATTAATATTGTACTACATCATAGGTTGCCAAAGTGGTCCAGGTGGACCCCCAGGGGTCCATAAGAGACCACACGGGGGTCCACGTAGACGTGAAAAGAAAACAGGGGTTCACAAGTTGTAAGTGGGGGTGCACGAAAAATTTTCTGGTTTTCATAATAAAGAACAAAAATTTTGGCTTGGATTTACCTATCAACGTAGGCAGGTAGCATCATTCACTAGGTAGGAGCTCAAAAAAATTCGAAACTCAGTTCAAACACAGAATTGAATAGAACAATAAATAATAATACAAGTGTACACCACATGTCGAGTCTTGCAAAGTGCCGCCCTTGCACCCGCTCGTCCGGGATGCTTGTTTAGACCTGCAAATGGATGAAATGCGACTTGCGCTGCGCTTGCAATCTACATTAGTATAAATACGAATGCTGAGAACAAAACGTTATTCATTTGTTTCCAGGATTTTGAACAAAAAAATGTGACTGTGAGTGAATCGATGTCAGTGTTTGCAGTGCCGGGAAAAGTAAGTATCTGCCTACTTGTTATACATATATTTTATTATATATTGTAATTTATCAATCATATTATATTTGTTTTATTATTTGAGTGTAGTAGGTAGTTATGTAGTAAAAATTAAATACTAGAGATTATTCAAAACCTCTATAAAAGAACAAAAAGCCAGGGAAGATTAAACTTTAGGTACCTAGGTACTTTTTTGCTTAAAAATATTTATTTACGCACATATAACCACAAGTATTATTTTAATAAATAGGACACAAGAAAATGCGCTACTTTTTTTTTTCTTCTTAACACCCCCGATTTAGGGTGATATTTTTTAGGAGTTTTGGGAATACAGTAGAAATGTAGCAGCAGGGGGTCTACCGAAAATAGTAAAACTTTGGAAGTGGTCCATGAGAAAAAAAAAAAAGTTTGGGAACCTCTGTACTACATTAAAATTTCGTCATATTTCTTGCAGTCGCTATCCATGTGCCTGTGTACACTTTCTATACACTATTTTACTCAATCTTTTATCTTGGGATGGTGATACCACACATTTGTTAAATGTTCTATTAATTTTCTTTTAGTTGTTGTTTCCTGGACAATTTCATGTTTTGTGATTCCCTCAAAATATTCAAAAGCATTCATATTAAGAGGATTATCTGGAGAGGGTAAAACTGAAATTATCTACTAAGAAGTTTGGAATACTGTTTGCTTTATAGAAAAGCTCTGAATCATTAATTAAACTTGTCAATGGGGAACCATTCTCGAAAGTGAGGCATCAGGTGAGTTCGCAAAATTTCTTTGTTTTTTCTCATAGTTCCTTGCACTATAGGAATCTGTTGAACTCCTTTCGAACTGGCTACTTAACATAATTTGGCTTGATACTTTACCCTTTCGACAATGCAATCAGGAGGAATGTTTTCACCCGGACGCTGCCGAATAAAAAGGTACTTTTACCAACCAGAATTTCAGATGTAGACTCGTTTCAGAAAATAATTGAAATTATTGTAGAATTCGTAAGCAATTTTGTTAATATATATGCTTAAAAAAGCAGTAAAAAACCAAATTAAATTAAAAGGTTAAATTTCGAAAATACGAGACTGCCCGCATTAATTTGGCAAACCAGTGAATATTGCCTTTTTCGAGTATTTCTAAATATTCGAGTTCAAAATATAACTTGGAAATTACCTTCTCGAACAATCCATTACATACCAAAGCAACTATCATAATCATCAAAACAGATTGCCTTCCTTGCTTTAAAACAATAAATTGCGATTTAAAAAAATTAAAAAAAAACATTAATATTCACATTTTTGTTCAATGTTTCCCTCACTCAAAACACCGGTGGTAGCCGAGTGGTTATGATCGCGAGCTCATAGCTGGTGTTATTTCCGTCGTTTCGTAGGTTCGAATCCTGTATCACTGAAGACCACACTAAATTTATCGAGGCTTGAAGTCCTCATGTTGGGATGGTTAGGAAGTTGGGAGAGAGGAGTGCCAGATGAGTTGTCGTCCTCGATACGACTTGATCGATGTTCCAAGTTACTAGGTTGATTGATTGATTGAATGAAGAAGGGATGTAGGGCAACAAGGGCCATTATCCCAAATTACTAGGTTCGTCGATAGTATCCCTCGTGCTGCTTCTAAATACGGCATTGATAAACAATCAATCAATCAACCCTTATTCAATAAGTTTAGAAGGTGAGTAACTCTCCTGTATTTCAAACAGGCATTCACCTCAAACGATTTTTTTTTTTGCCAAGTTCTTTCCTCTCTACTTAATTATCCAGCTTAGTAATTTTCATTTGAAAAACTATTCACTTTAATATTTAAAAATTTGTATTGTTTATTAGAAAATAAGAGCACACAAGAAGCTTTAAGACTAATTTTGTTGCTATAAATAATTTAATTCAATCCAGAAAAACAAATAATCCTTTCCTCCTAAGTATAGTGTGTGTGTGTGTGTGTGTGTGTGTGTGTGTGTGTTCCAATAATGGGCCAATTTCTGTCAAATAAAAGCTATATAGGCCGCACTATATGTTGTTACGATGGGATTACTATTTTCATGTTAAGTAACTTCGGTGTATTAAAAAACATTATTACATAACATGCAGATAATTTTATTTTTTATCTATCTGTAAAAGTATTCTAATTTCCAACGTCCTTGGAAATACCGAAGTTTGTGGGTCATCTACCTTTCAGTTTTACAATTACGCCCCCCCCCCCCATGAAATTGCCGTATACCGAAATTTTAAACCTAAAATTTTTTTTACACTGAATTTATTTATTTTATTTATTTTTCAGAAAAATTGAATTTTGAAATCGCGTAAGCATTCTTTTCACCTTGAAAATAAATGATGAAATTTTAAATTAATTTTGAGACATAAGTAGAAGCAGAAGAGCTATCCCCCCCCCCTTGAAGTAATATTCTGCTACGTCCCTGCCTGGTTTCTATAACGATAAATCTAATGCAAGTGCCTAAAATGTATGAATAATTGTTAACACAAAATAATAAGAAATTGTAGTAAAAAGTTATATTTTTTTTCTTGAAAATATATATATATATTAACTTTCAAAAAACAGGATAACTGCTCAGATAAACAAACTATTCTTGCTCTCTCAAAGAGGAATATTTAATGTTAGGCATGCATAGTAGAAGACTTAAGGTGAGGTAGGTATTTTATTATCGGCTACTTAAATATCAGCTGCTATTGGTGGGAGAGGAATTCGTATGGATGGCTGAGTTGGGGAAGTTTTGATATCTTCACTGAAATAAATTTCTTTATTTTCAGTTGCAGTTTAGACAAAAGTAAAATTAAGCAAAAATTATGATTAAATGTAAATAAATACTTGTGTTTGAACTCTCGCTGTTTAATGGCGCTTTCTCTCCTTCAATCCCAGGATCCTCCTGGATAACTGGAATTGCAATGTGAAAGCCTAGAATCATGGAGGGATATCTCATCGTTCTATCAGGACGCATTGCAGATAATTAAATGTATTAGTATTGTGTATAAGACGAAAATAAATAAGAAAAAAATAATTTATGTGCGGACTTACTAATTACTCAGCAAACCTTAAACAAATATCTTGAACCTGAAAGAATTATTCGCACATCTAATCTATCTATCTATATCTATATATATATATAAGCGAAATACCACTGACTGACTCATCACGATATCTCTAAAACTATACAACCGATTGACTTGAAATTTGGTACAGTTACTCATTTTGCGATGTAGACGCTCACTAAGAACGGATTTTACGGAATTCTAATCCTAAATGTAATTTTTATCCGTTAATCTCTTCTTATCCATTGGTTATGTCATTTTTGGCGACTTTATCGCTAAAAATGACATGACCTACGCCAAATGGAATATATATATTTTTTTATATGTATACTGTGTATTGCTACCAATACAGTTTACTTGGCGAGATTTGCGCGTGCGAAATGGAAAATACCAAATAATTTAATATTGATGCGCTGATGGAAGATGGATTTATCACCAAATATCTTCCACCGCCAAGTCGAAGCATTTCAATGACCTTGCATTGTGAATTTTAAAGAGCTATACTATGGTAACCCCAGCTGACTTCCACCCGCTTTGCTCAGCAAAAGATAATTTTTTATTGTTGTGGAACCTAGATGTATGTTTTAAATTTATGAGAAAAGTATTTTATTATTAATAATGAGTGATAAATTACATTTGTAAATCTAAACGCAATCTTACGAAGATATTGAAGTTGGCTTTTAACAAATGAATAATAACGGTATGTTATTCATGTCATTGATAAAAAAAAAATAAGTAGCTGTCAAAATATTTATTGCGATGTACGCATTAACTGTAACCTAATGTAAACATTATGCAAAAGTTTTGTTTTTGTATTTTGGCAATTTTTAGTTTTTGGTTTCTAGGAAATAAACGTTTTTGTTTTTTTAAAATGGCTGGATATTTTATCGTTTTCAGAATACAGAATTATTTTTAATGATATGATTTTTTAAGAGCTATTCTGTCTATTCAAATGCAGTTTTAGATATGCTGCTAGCGTAATAGAGTTATCCCTTTGCAAAAGGGATAACGTAATACTGGTGACTTTTTGCTAA
>BMAW01082195.1:0-23778 GCA_019974015.1 Nephila pilipes | reverse complement strand
ACAAGACAGTGTATGTAATTGAATAAAAGGTTGAGTTTCAGAGAGTCATGTAAACCGTATTAAAATGTGAAATACATAAATCTTTTACAGAGTGATGATAACATCAGATATCATTTTAGCAATTTCTTCAACACAACTCTCTTTTTTTCTTGAGTTATTTTGCACAAAAATCTTTTTCCTCAAATCAGTGCAGAAGAAATTGTTTTTGTGTTGTATTTAGAGATTTCCAAACATCATAGATTTAACTTAATTTGTCCTTCGTAATTATTATGCTTTCATTGATAATAACTTATCGATATCATTATAAATCTTTTGTTTCATCCACTGAATACACATTTCTTTCAAAAGAAAATTCATAAATAAAAGCCCTAGCTAAAATAGAGTGAGAAATCCAGAAGGTCATAAGAAAGGGGGAGGGGAGAAAGAAAAAAAACTGCAGACAAGGCCTTATTTTTTAAAGGATAAATTATTACTCTTATTTCTTATCAACCCTTAATTCAATTTCTAATCGTTTTACTGTTACGATTCAAAAAAATTTTGATGATGGTATAATGACTTGAACATGAAATCGCGATGTTTCCATTATACTTCATGAAGAACTATAAAAATTCATTACAACTTAACAGAAGAAAAATAGCACATTTTGCTCTAAAAAACTCTTCGCTAATTGTTAAAGATTACTCCTTACGATGAAGCAGATTTTAATATCAAAACAAATTAGGTAAGTTCAATAAATATTTATATATATGTTTCATAATTAAATGAATTTTTATTTGAAATTTATAGCTAATACTTAAAAAACTTAATGTACTTGTTTAGTTTTCTGTGGAATAAAATGGTTTATTCTCAAAATCAATTCAAATTACTTGTCAACACCTTCGTCTTTTTATTTTCTGTTGAAAAATAGCTGCTGATGTTGGCCTAGCAGTATTAATTAAATGCTAAGCTTTATAACTATTAAAGTTGATTATAATTTTTCAAAATTTTCTAACATCGAATTTTGATAAGATTCTGAAATATCATAAACTTTGAAATGAAAAACAAACTTTATTGAAATATTACTCTTTTACCTAAATTAATCTTACCTGAATTTGTGCAAGAATGATACAGTTGTTTTAATTTTCGAGTAGTTACTGTTTCATTTGTTTCTGAAGGGTTTTCCATAATTTCTAAAAGAAAATAAGTTATATATTAATATTTAATCTAATCATTAATGTAAATATTTAGTTAAATTAATAAAAATATAAATATTCAATTAAATCAATACAACATAAATACTTCATTTAAAAAATCAATTTATGTAAATATTAGTTCACATAATTTAATTTTTACTTATTTTCTATTAAGTATCTTTAATAAAAATATGCTTAATATGAATTTAAAAATGGTTATCAATTAGAAATCCATGACCCATGTTTTAAAATACTATTAGATCTTAGGACTTTATTTTCCGCTCGTTCAATAATTTCATTATAACTATGAAAAATTCTTTGATGAAATTCTTTAATGTTTGTTAGTGTATCTTAAGTTTTTTTTATGACAGTATATTTATTCGTATTCCTAAAATTGAGCTAATTTTAACAGTTTGATCATTTATCATTAATTACTCTCCTTTGGTTCTAATATTGATTTCTTAATTGATTCTTGTTGTTTTGATTGAATTATAATTTATATGCACTATTTGATTGATTTACCATGAGAGTTAAAAAATTATGTGTCTGATGTGCTTCCACTGTTATGTTAAAGGAAATAGACATCCATGGTTTAAATGAGAATATCCAAATTAGAACAAAATGTTCTGAATTGCAATACCAAATATTGCGGGTTTTCAGTTGCAATTGACAGCTGAAAATAATTGAATTAATGCTTGTTGAAAATAAAGCTATCAAGGTATTCTGGACAACATGACTCCCAGAAAAAGTATGATAATCGATTTTACTAATGGAAAAGCTGTTAATAACTCAAACAAACCATATTTATTTTATTGCACTCATTATTTTCTATAAACTTACATTAATTAGTAAAATTCGGTCGTAGAAAAGGGGTAGAAATACGGTAGGTATTCTTTAATTCGGCACGCTTGGGACCACAACTATGCTGAATTACAAAGAATCAATATAATTTTAATGGGAATAACAAAGGTAAATCACTAGATAAAAATTTAAATGATCAAAACATGTATTTAACGTGTTTAATTACATTCTGAACCTATGTAGATGGTATAAATATTCGATAAAATATTTCGTTATCCTAGCAAAAACGAAATTAAATTTAAACATTTAGAATTAATTTAATATTTTTGTATTGATAAAAACAGCACAAAAAATAATGCAATTTTGCTGTACATTGCAAAACTTATTAGTATTAGCATTTGAAGGACGCCTGTTGGGCTTCGAGAATATTTATACTATACACAGATGCAATATTGTGGAAACATGTTATATAACCCGCTGAAAAACAAGGAACACAGAACTGAAATGAAAACTGACAGGCTGAACACCTGTTAAATATGCGATCACCACTGTTGGTGACTTGGCGGTCAAGTGCAATAAACACCCTAATCCACACACAAAAAAAACACGAAAACAAACTACCCAATCGGTGCCGGATTATAGATTGAGCGGAATCATCGAATGCCGGATTAAAGAATGCTTAATGTATTTAAATTTCAAATGGTGTTAGTTAAGTTACAATTAAGTATATTAGAAGGTAATTCAAAATGGGGAATTACGTGTGGCATTTACAATAAAATGGCTAGAGTAGCCGAGTGGTCAAGGTATCAAGTTGAGCAGCGGATTCGTACCGTGGTTTTACAAAAGACTCATCGTATCGAGGGTCACGTTAAAACCGTTGGAATTTTAAGTCCTCCAGTTGCCTTGCGTGAATGATAAGAGAAGGGTTCCAGCTCAAAGTAGTCTTTGTGATCTGGCCGTGACTGAAAAATATACGACAGTCAAAAGCCGTCAGATTTCTAGCCTCAGGTACTATAAATTTTTGCACCAAAAGAAGCTGTCCGCTTGCCCATATTTCCCGCTAGACCAGAGGGATTAGAAATAACAATAATATTTACAATAAAAGTAACAAAAAGAAAAGTTTAAAAACAGAATAAAATACAGTATTTTTTAGCCATTAAAAGCTTCATATTATTTTGTTGCTCAAAATTATTCATTATTCTATAAATAAAATCAATCTAATTTATACAAACAATTTAGATATTTTTGTTCTCCTTGTTCCGAATCGTTGATTTCTCTAATCATAAATGTATTCATGATGCGATTTGATAATTATTTCGGAAAACTAAATTACTTAATTTATTAAGTTAAAAACTGTGAAATTATTTAAGGTTGAATGTTGCAAAAGTTGATTACTTTTGATGTTTAGTAAAATCTCGCGCTGAGTTTCCTTTCCAGGAGTGTAAGTATTATGTCCGTATGGAACACTTTGTGACTTGGCATATCCACCACAGGAATATTCATAAAAATCAGTGCATGGGTCAGCTCCGGAGTTCATCAGTTGTAATGTTCTTGAGGCTAACATAAATAAGAAAAAATGAAAGAGTGATATCTCGTGCATTAAAGTATAAGTTGAAGTACATATTTACCTTTGAGAGAGATGAAATATAGTAAAATTAATTGCTTATATATATATAGGGTTTAAAAAAAAAATTTTACCAGGAGAAATTTCATGAAGAACACTGAAAATAGAAATCCCTTTGGTTAAACGAAAGATTAAAAATAAAGTGTCCTTTTGTACAAAAATTGGAGGGGGAGCTTAGTTTCTTGAGCCAATACAACTCTGTTAAGTGCAATATGAGGGTAGATGTATTCAACATTTTAAATTAAGTTTTTCCCATTGTTTACTTAATTTAGGTTAATTCACATACGAGCTAAAAGTCATTGAAAATTCCTAATATTGTGTGGAGACATCTTTTGTCCGGTGAAATGCAGAAACTAGATGTGGCTTTGACTCAAATATTCAGCAGAAATATTCATCCAGCGGCCTCTATAGCCGCACAGAATCCCAAAAATGTTGCCAATGCAGAATTTTATGCATGAAGTGATCATTCAATTAAGTCTCATATATGTTGGATAAGATTCGTCTGACCATCTAGGAGACCAAATCATTCACTGGAATTGTCTTCAATGTTCTTTAAGCCAATCGCGAAGGATTTTGCTCGGTAACATGGTTCATTGTAATCTTGAAAAATTTCATTGCTGTTTGAGTATATGAAGTCCATAAAGGACTGCAAATGGCTTCCAAGTAGCTAAAAATAACCATTTTCATTCAATTATTGATTCAGTTTGACCAGAGAACCCAGTCCAGGACCTATTTGAAAATAGCCCGTACTATTAAGAAGCAGCCATAAGATTGTACGATGCCTTATTGACAATTTGGGTCTATGGTCTCATAGGATCTGCTCCACACTTGAAAACTACAATCTGCTTTTACCAACTGGAACCGCGATTCAACTGATCAAGCAACATTTTTTCAGTCATCTAGGCTATAACTGATATATTCACGAGCCCAGCAGAGGGCCTGCAGCCGATGGTGCTTTATTCGTAAAGCCTTTTGTGTTCATCTTTTGCTGCAATATCCCCCAAACTCCAAATTTCATTGCTATGTCTTCAAGGACACTTATCGTACTTCCTATACCGAAAATTATATATACTCGTCACGCATTTGACACTAAGGATTGAAGAATGTTGATTTTTCTAATAATTTCCGAAATGGGATATTTCATGCATCTAGCTCAAACTAACATTCCGCATTCAAAGTTTTTTAATTTCACTCGAGGGACCATAATACCATCAGAAACTTATCACATGAATTACTTGAGTACAAATGAAAGTCCTGACAATACATTACCTATTTATACAATTCTTAAGCGATGCTACTGCCAACCGGATATTTGCAGATTGGTATTCAATGACATTTAACACTTCAATGTATGAAATAATGCATTTAATTTTTCATAGTAAAGCTTAAAGCAGTACATTATACCTTACACATATCTAGAATAAAAAATAGTTTGAATTAACTGAGTGGAGGGGCTATGCTTAATGAAATTTTTCCTGAGTATAACTTTATAAACTTTTTCTAAGACAACACTTTCTTCTCTTTTTGTTCAGATTTTAATGAAATAATTCATAACACATATACTATAGTATTAATGCTTGATATTTTTATCATTTATTCGTGTAAAAAATATAGTTATTTGGAAGTAACAAAAAGAATGATAAATTACCCATCTGTAAACAGCTTTTGGAGTCACATAATTTTCTGTTACAGTCATTATTACGTAGATTTTCTAAAACAAGAAAGAATAGAATTGTAACATTTAAATACGTAAAAACTGAACAAGAAAACATTAGAAGAAGATTTTATCAAATAAATTCTCTCAAAATATTTTTATTTTAAAATTAAAAATAAATTAGTTATGTTATGACGATTGAAATATTTGGATATATAAAGAGAACAAATATTTTGAAATGTTTAAAAAGTTTTAACATTTTCAATTAAAAAATATATGGAAATGATTACCAGCATTACTTTTTTGAAGTAAGGCAGTACTTTCCATCAAATTTCTATCTGGAAAAGAATTCATTTAATGCATTGGAACCAATCAAATATATATAATTCATCAATAATATCAAAATTTGAATTTAAAATATTATTATATAGCTCTAATATTAAATGAAACATATAACGTAAAATATAAAATGAATGTAATTTATATATCATACAAACATTATAAGTATAAATAAAGTTCAAAACACTTATTTTGAAATGTAAGTATTCATTAAAACCCTGACTTTTAAGTCAGGTGCACTTTTTCATTTAGAGAGAGAGAGAGAGAGGTTTTATTTTATTTTTAAATTTCATCAATTTTAACTACTACATTTTTAACTAAGAAGTGATAAACAAAATACATACATTTTAGTGTCATTTAATTTATATATATTAAAAATACATTTTATTCTTGAAACTTGTGAATGATAAATAAAAGAAATAGAGAAAGGGTTATTATTGCGTTTATTATAATTAAAAATTCAAATTTATGAATTAGAAAACTAGCAGATTTCTCTTTTTAAATTTTTTTTTGTCTTAGTATTAAAAACTTTTCAAATGATATGTACGTTTGAAACTAGTATTTTTTATCAATCAATTTTTAAGAAATATCGCTATCACTTATGAATTATAAAAGTACTTTAAAAGACATTGAAAAACTCTATATGTTCCTGATATTAGTTTGGTTAAGATATTAAAAAATAAAAGGAAATCGAAATAAATAATTGCGGAATACCTTAGACAACTTACATCCAACAAATATGTGAAGAAGCACAAGCGATGCGCTTGTCACAAGAATTAATATTACTATCATTATAAGGTAAGGAACTTTACTGCCTCCTGGTGTAGGTCCAGTTGAAGGTTGCCTGGAATTGAGACAGATAAACAGTATACATTTATATCATGAAGTTCAAATGTGTATAGAGTTGAAAATAAATAGAAAGCAGTGTGGGTGAAAAATTATAATTTCTTATATAAAAAAATTTCTCTGTCACTTCTAATTACAACGCACAAAATCGCCATCATTATTCTTTTTAAAAATAAATGCCAATTGTTAAATTTTTAATTTTATTAATTGCTATTTTTATTCTATGTTATTTTTATTCTATATTATTTTTATTATATGTTATTTTTATTCTATGTTATTTTTATTCTATGTAATTATTATACTTTAAAATAAGTGTTAAGTACTCACAATAGGTGATATTGATTGTCGGTCACGCGATGCTTCTCTGAAATATCGTGTAACTTGAGAAGTTGCAAATGAAATGGAAAAACAATGTATGTACAGAATAATATTCGTGTTGTGGCCCAGGTTTAAATATTTCTTCAAAAATGAGGTTAGAGTAAAGTAAAACTCTTAGCTCTCCCAATGTAGATTGATTTATTTTGTTTTGTGTGATCGAGAAATTATTCAATTATTCGGGGTTTCAATTCTTTTAAAAAGCATGGAATATTCAATGTATATTTACCTTCAAAATCATTTCGAAAATTTATGATCGTGGAAAGAAGGCTTGGATTAATCTAGTTTCTATTATTTTGATAGCGAAAAGTTATTTGGGAACTCGAATGTGGTTCTGGAAAGAAGAAGTTAAGATTCCGAGATATTATTTATATATTGAAGTATATATTTGGATTCAGGGATTTCAGTTAGTTTGTGTAGAAGAAAAGCAACCAAGAAGAAAAGCATTTATGATAATTTACTATCTAAAATGATAACAACTGATTTCCATAGTTTTATCCCAAGTTGAATGTGTGTTGAACTAGAAAGGTATAAATATTGAGACTGGACAAATAAATAACTATTATATAAATATGAATGTTATAATTACTTTATTATAATGGAATCATGTATCATACTTCTTAAGATATTACTCATTCGTAATAAATAATATGATTGGGCTTTTTTGCAAACCTAATTTAAATAGCATATAAACGATTAATAATGATCAATTCTTTCTCTCTTTCGTTTAATAATTTTGTAATCTTATATAAGAAAAGTATCTTAAATTGCAATAATCTTAAGGTATCTAAGATAATTCTAATTACAAATTTTTCTTACAATGAGTTGAACAAAATTATTAATCAGAACTATGATTTTTATTTCATGATAAATATATACGAAATGTTATTTCAAATTCGGGAGTAGTAATTTTTACAAAGATTTACAATGCATGAAAGGCTACATCATTACTTGAATAAATTATTAAGTTATATACCTAATCAATCTTATTTCTAATTTACTATCAAATAAGTTTTTGGATGCATAAATAAGGTGAATAATGAAACGAATAACGTCGCCTTATATTAAATAAAGTATCTTAAGTGTTATTTCTTATAAATAAATTACTAGCTAAAAATTATGCAAGACATTCAAACGACTTTATTGGTAAAATAATTAAACAATATGCATGGGAAAATGCTCAAATATGTTTGTAAAATTTAAAGTTTAATTAAGTCTAACTAGCTTGTAAACTAGAACTATAAATATCTGAATAATGTATATAAAAAACTATTGAGAGAGTAATTAAAAAGCTATTGAATATTTTGGCGTAATGATGAAGCTAAGTGACTTGAAGAAAAATTATATACGGATTGAAATAGATGTTTATTTGGAAGATAATTTCACCTTGATCCCTTTAAATTCAAAGCTGTAAATAGGAATTTAGATTAGATTACATCTTTTAGCTAAAATATGAAAAGTATTTTTTGGCCAAGTTTTCACAACTATTATTGAAATTAAACTAAAAGTGTTATTTATATGTTGCTTCAAAGGAGAGAGATTGTTTCTCAAAAAATTTCTTATTTTCTTTCGACCAGACATTTTAAATACGTTTCATACTACATCGCGTGCTTCGAGAAATTGACGTTTATTACAACTGACCAATACATTGGAGATACTATATAAACAAAATTAGATTGATTTTATCAAACAGTTTGAAATATTTTACCGTAAAGAAAGCAAAATGCAAGAGAGGGAAAAAATGAAGAAAGCAAAATGTCAATGCAATCATTCTCATTATTTTTCATTTTTTGTTTGTTGTTTCTCGACGAAATATGGTTGGCATTTTAAACGAAATGTTTCATGTTGTATTAGCTTGAAATGACTTTCCTGTACTTATAAAATTATTTGTTAACAGAATTGAAGGTCCAGCATTATCTCAAAATATATATATATTTTTTTTTCCCTATCATAATTACTAAAATTCAATACCGTAATATAGTTTATTGTACCTGTGTGTATATAGTTTATCGATTTTCTCTGTAAACTCTTACCATACTATTTTTTAAATAGTGAAAATGGAAAAACCTTTTAATGTAGGTACAATACCTTAATGGTAGAAAGAAAATCTGGGTGAATCCATTTTTGGAAGCGAAAAACTCGATGAGTGCCTGGTTGACAACTGCTCAGTTTGGAATTTTGGAGGAAGAAAAAACAGATTATAAACTATTAATACAATTTATGAGGGCATAATGGTTGGGAAAGGATTTTTCAACCAAATTCTGCGATTCTATGGCGATTTGTAGAAGCTATATGCGGTCTAGCGTTGTCGTAGTGCAATGTGATTTGACTCATTTTCTTAAGTACTTCAAATTATTCATTTGTGGACAATATTTAGCAGAATTTCGTTGAACATTGGTCCTTAACATATACACAGCATTCTCTGATTAAGGCTTTAGCACGGTTTTGAGGGGATCATCTTGAGAAGGGATCATAAGTATCGGTGGAGATTATAAGTTAATAAATATAGCTCATCATATACTAATAAATATGTTGAAAGTACGGTTTTCATTTACTTAAAATATGGACTAAATTTAGTAAAAATTCTAATTATTAAATTTTAAATTTTAATTAAATCCCTTGTAATTGTTGCAGACCCAACTGAAAATCAACACTTTTGAATATCTCTTATCTTATTTTCGATTACTTTTATAATCTATTTGAGTTTGCTTATTTTATAAAATTTAAGGCATATAGAGGTGGGGGGGGAGAAGGAAAATTTGTATACAAGATATTTGCAAACACAATCTGCACAATTCTACAATGTATTTTTTTTTTATCGTTGAATGGATAATGTTTTGCTTTTCAAACAAAACAAAAAACACCAAACCTGTGGTCACACTATATTCACACAAGATCACCTGATCTAATCACACCAAATATCTTGGAGTAATTCTTAATAAAAAACAACTCACTTTCGAACAACACATAACACAATGTATTAAAAAATTTCGAGCCAGCGCGTGTTCTGTTTACCCCTTGATTGCTCGGAATTCAAAATTAAATATCCGTAATAAGTTGCTTATTTATACTCTGATTCTCAGACCTATCTTAACTTACAGCCGTCCCATTTGGGGTTTCGCTGCCAAAACACATATTAATAAACTTGAAAAGGCTCAAAATAATATCATCAGACAAATAGTAAACGCTAGATGGTTCATGAGAAACACAGACATATACTCCTCTATTAACTTCCCAACAATCAAACAAATCATTCAAAAAATTTCACTTAAATTCTTTAATAATATCATGACCATCGATAACAAATCTCTCCTTAATATCTGTAGCTATGATCCTGATTTAAAAATTAAAAGACCAAAAAACATTCTATTAAACCTGTAACTAACAAACACCAGTCTCCTCATGAAAACACTTTAATTTTCACTCATTTATTTATGTTTTCAACCACCAGATGTCTCTAGCTATGCTAGAAACTCCTACCTCGAGTAAACCACATACACACACTGAATGGCAGCCTCCCCATTGGTCGGCTGATAAGTCAGATTTATACCCCTACTCCCATCTGATCAACTCAGGTCAGCCACTCAGAAAGCTTCCAGCCTCTGAGTAGCCTTTCATCATATTATTACACAACTAAATGCTTTTTTAATGAAATTCATTAATTTCTTTTCCAAATTTTATACAACATTAAATTTATTAAATTCACAAACGCAGTTCTGGGCAGGAAAAGCCGAAGTAAAGCTCTTTCTTAAATCTCTATACCTGACATGGAGATTAAGAGCATAACGCTCAGGTGCTCCAGGGTGATCCCGTCAACTGAGAAGACTGATTAAAGACCGTTTGATATTAACAATCATATAGGGTTCATTTTATCTTATCGCTCCAATAAAAATATCGAATCAATTCTTTTTTTTGATTTTTTAGAGATAAAAATTTTGATCTTTTAATCTTAAAGAATGAGATGGCTAATAAAGATATGTCTGAAAAATTCCATTTGATTTTAAACATTTTTTATATACATTAAAGATAATATTCTTCCTTTATAAAGCAATGGAAGAAAGAAAGAAATTATCAATAGCCTCCTTCTTGCAATAAAAATTTTCTGCGATGAAAAAAAAATCCAATTTAATTCATTAATAAAAAACATTTTTCGCATATTTATTCACTATAGATATGATCATCCTATCAAACATATTCTGTTCTAGTAATGAAGTTGTCTGATAACAATAATTAAACGATTAAATTCTGCAATACAGAAAACTTTTTAAAAAAATTTCGGACATCATATATCGATTCAGACTTTATTTAGATCATTTGGTAATTTTAAAGTTCTGTCTTCAACTGTCACTTGAGTAGTTCTAGAATTCCGACCTTAACTTAAATCATTTGAGTAGCTCCAGAGTTTGTAAGATGCTAGACTTACATTGATGCGTTTAGAATTAAAATAATTTCAAAAAAAAAAAATTGTCGGTATGAGAGGTAAAAAAATTAAGCTTGAGCTTAAGAAAAAAAAAAAAATTACACAGAAAATGGTAAGAAATACATGAATTGCTACAAAATAATTAACCAGACTAAAGATTATCCTTAGTGTAAATTCAAGATTATGTTAAGTACTCGGACGCAATGAAAGTTGGTAATATTTTCTTATTTAAGAATTAATGTAATTCAAAATTTCAAATCTCTCTTTATAACTACGTCCGAGAACGTCAATATATACTACAAGAGAAAATGCAGCTTCAGCTGCTTTCTTCTTGTTTTTTTAAAGAATTTCTTACAAGGAACTTTGGTTCACTTGAAGGAGAATCGACAGAATAGAATAAAATCATAATTAAATATGAAGTAAGAAATATCAGTAAGCCTCGAAAGTTGATGAGATAAAAAAAATTCATATTTATTGTGTTACATTAAAGGTAAAATAGGAGTTATTCTGATCACATCCAGTGTGATCAGCAGATTTTTGAAATTTTCATGGAGAATAATTAGTTTACTCATCGCATTAGTTGAGACTCATTAATTTAAAAAGATGGATGTCTAAAATATTTATAATAAATTTATTAAGAGATACATATCTTACTAAATTTTTCTTAAGAATATAAAATACAAACAAATTTGACCTATTAATGTTTCTCAACATAAAAAAAAATATTTCACGCTCATTGTTGGAAATATATTGTAGGGCACTATGTAAAGGTTTAGGAGAATCCTCTTTGAACGAAGAAATTAACTCTCTGATTAATTAATGACTCAACAATAGTGTAAAATAAAAGTTTTTAAAGCTAATAAAAAAATAATTCCCAGAAAAGAATATTTCTGGACCAAAATTATTATTTTTTCCCGCCTTATCCCAACATTCTTGAAACTGTCAATCACTCATCATGCGTCAATTTGAAATCATGATAGAAGCAAAAATTTTTAAGCAACCTGTTATTTCAAGTAAAGAAAATCAATATCTGATTAACTTCTTGAAAAACAACCGCTGAAGTTTCAGAAATGTGATATAGTAAATCAACGCTGTGATGCGACAAATAATGTTCCAAGTAAAATAATTATGTTGGTCAATCAGTGATCACGTGTGTGTATGTGATTTTTATTCATTAGGAATACGAAAAATTATTTGAGTTTTATATTTTGATATTAATTAAAGTCATGAGAAAGTAAACTTACTTCCTGCAATTTTTTTTTTTTTTTTTTTTTGAATGTATCAAAATGCTTATAAAGTTCTAAGGGGAAACGATTAACAATTTTTCATCATTATTTGTAATTTTATGTTATCCAATAATATTTTAAATATTTCTTGAAATTTCTTACATATTTAAAGAATCCATTTCAAGGGTTTGATATTTGTATTGTCAATAATTGAGTAAAATATTTTCCAGCTCGTATGGTTGCTTTTTCAAGTTTTTAATAATATTTGATAAATTGTTTTTTCATAATAATATTTTACTTTTCAAACAAATATCAAACATTTCAATATTATAAATCTCATTTCTGCATTTGTTATTTTTTTAAATTGTCTTCTTTTGATATTTGATTGTAAAATGAGAAAAAAAAAATCTCTTAATTTTCTAAGAGTTAGTACGTTATGCAGTAAATGATATTAGCAATCTATTTCTCTTCTTTCAACTAATTTTTTATTTATCGTATGAACATTGAAAAAAAAAAATGTACGAAAAAATGCAAATAAAGTATGAAAAATGTATTGGTAAATCTCTATTAAGAATTTTTATATCAATCAATATGAATTAAATTGTTGCTATAGAGACTAAAAGCAAACCGAAAAAGAAGAGTTGTTACTTATTATACAGTCACATGAAAATGAATAAAAATAACTTAACATTGAAAATACTGAATGAAAAAGAAAATTACTCTTTCGAAATTTAATAAAACTGTAGATATATCATCATATAATAAGATCGTTATTTCATCGCTATTATATACATATTTTTCGTTTTGAACAAACTGTAGAATATATAAAATTGTAACATCATTCTCTGAAGGGGAAATGTGTTTCACGTAGATATTTCAAAAGTTAAGGAAATCTCTACGCTTAGTGAAGGAAGTAACTGTAAAATTTAATTACTTTTACAATGTATTTGCAATTACATTTTTAAAAGGGTAGAGAAACCAGGAAGAGAACTACTATGTATTTTCCTTCAACTGTAATTATTGGCATCATCCCAAACGAAAACGTGTTTGAAACTCGAGTCGAAAACGGAACATTCCATTTAGGTGGAATCGAAGCAAGATTTATGGACTTGCTTTCCAAAATATTAAAATTTAAATACCATCTAAAGTCACCTTATGATGGAGAATTCGGAACATTGCATGAAAATGGAAGTTGGTCCGGTCTTATAGGCATGGTTCAAAGAAAAGAAGTTGATATAGCTTTGAATCTTCTCTCGATTACCGAAGACAGAATTAAAGCCGTAGATTTCAGCGAACCTTATACTCTTCAGGATGTAACTTTTATCGTGAGGAAGCCGGGAATTCTGCCACCAACTTGGTCTCTTCTATATCCATTTGACATTATCAGTTGGATCAGTATTGCTGTTGTTCTAGCAGTGGCGCCGATAATATTAATTTGTTTTCTTAAATTAAAAATTTCCCACCAGAAACTCTTTTTAGAACTACTTGGTAGTTTCTCAAAGCAGCCTTTGACTATTGGAATCAGATCTGTAAGAAGTAGATTGGCCTTTAACTTGTGGTGGTTTTTTGCTTTGATTATATCAATGTGTTATTCTTCTGCTTTATTGTCATTTATAACCATTCCTTTACAAAAAGAACCTCTCAAAAATTTTGCTGAGTTGTCGCAAGCTGTGAGAAAAGGAACATACAGATGTTTCTCATTAAAAGGGTCGTCTATTTTGTCAATTTTACAAACATCTAGACAAGAACATTTGAGATTTCTGGGAAAAATTATCGATGATAATAAATGGTATTATAATTTCAATAAATTGGAGTGTTTAACAAATTCTAAAATACGGGGTGCTGTCATTGACAATGAATTCAAACTGAAACTGCTGCTTGGTAAACTGGATTTCGAATCTTATGCAATGTCAAAAGACATTCTAATTTCACTTAATTTTGCCGTAGCTCTTAGGAAAGATTTTTGCTGCAAGTCTACGTTGAATACCGTAATATCTAGATTGAGAGCTGCAGGATTATATGCAAAATTAGAGAAAGAAGAATGGCTGAGGATTTGGATTTCCCGGTCAAAGACTATTTTTCAAGATATTGATGACTCGATGGTTTTGTCAGTTAGCGACATATCTGGAGCATTAATCTTCCTCGCAACTGGTTTCGTTGTGTCTTCAATTGTTTTAACATGTGAAAATATATATTTTTATTTAAATCTATGTCGTTAATCTGCCTACACTTAAGAAGATCAATCAAATATTAAACAGAGTGCTATTTAGTGTAATGTATTTGTATTATGATGTGCCATATAATATGTTAGACATTTTTCACAAATACAAATTTGGTTCTATATTTTTTCTCTCTAAAAAACGTATAACATTATGGAAAATGTTATAAACTAAGTGTGGCTATTAAATAACGAGACCAGCGCTGTTTAACATTTTAGTTCGATCTCATAAATATTTACTTATTATCACCTTCAATATACACCCCTCATCTATTTCTACGACGCTCCATGGGATTCTTCCATTGCTGGAAACAGTGTTGGAAGTCTTTTGTTAGCTCCATCAGGACGCGTGCCGCTTTCTCTTTCACAGCTTCAACGGATTCTAATATTGTTACTTTTAATGTAGATTTCACCTGAGGAAACAGGTAGAACTCTCATAGTTGAAGATCCGGCAAATAAGGTGGATGGTCTAACACTGGGTTGTTGTGCTTAGCTAGAAACCTCTTGACAGACAGCCGGTATATTGTCTTGGCGGAAAAACTTGCCGTTCGTATTCTTTGTCATTTCATACTGTCTCAGCAATCGCACGAATACTTCACCGACGATCAGATCGAACCAGATCACCGATTTTTATCGATTTTGCCATCCGTTTTTGACGTCTTCAACGTCTTGTCGGCCATCTTGAAAACGCTTAAACCACTTAAGGGAACCAGGGCATCCGCGGAATTCTGGAACATTAAATTTAAGACTCCTTGTTTTTGTGATATATCTCTTTGCAAATTATTAGTAGAGCTTGGATTTTTGCATATACCTCATAATGATATTTCAATCTTTCTATCGGACTATAAAATTAATTTTTTCGTCATAAAGAATGTTTTCTTTCTCATTTAAATATGGACATGTTTAGCGAGATATATTAGCATTTAGGTACCATTTTTAAAAATAATATTCCACAAGTATACAAAATATTTTACTCATCGTATAGAAAACTAAACACAAAATATAGTGAATCTACTTTTTTGATGATGTTACCGTATATTTTCTTTGAAAAAATGATAGAACTTCGTAATTTTGGAATTTTTTTTTTTCCTTTTTCATATACAAATTTATTTCTTAAGAATTAGGTATTAGTCAGAGAAAAAAAATTGGTTCATTATATGCATAAGTACCTTATATAGAAGCATAAAAAATATGGAACACCTTATTGTGTGATAGTTTTCTTTAAAATGGTACCAAATAAAATATATCTCGCAAAACATATCCATATTCAAATGAAACGGGGAAAAAATCTTTATGACAAAAAAAATTACTTTTATAGTTCGATAGAAAGATTGAAATATCATTATAAGGTACACACAAAAAATCTAAGCTCTACTAATAATTTTCAATGATGTACATCACAAAAACAAGGAATCTCAGATTTAATGTTCCAAAATTCCACAGATATCCTGGTTTCCTTAAAAATACGCGCACGCGCTAAAGTTTCAGTAGCGGTTTTTTTAAGTTTCAAGGAAACAAAAAAAAAAAAAAATCTAATCCGGATGAAGGCTGTGGGTATACGGGTTTGTGTTTACAGAAACGAGAGGCACTGCATTCGAAAGAGAAGGTTTGATGCTAAACAGCTGCCGATCGCTAGTGTTTGACACATGCATACTTCTGTAGCAGAGTCAATCTCATTATGTAATAGTCACACCTCGTATATATATAGTATTTACTTATTAAATTGTAGGAACACTGAAAAAAAAAGTTTCTAAAATATAATAGAGGTAGAGATATAAATAAAAATATAAAAATAGAATACTCTTTATTAGTAATATTTTGAGTTTTCAGAGGTAAGTTTATGCTCAGTGAAAGATAGTTTTAATTTGTATTTCATTTTATTGTTTTGATAGAAACAATAAAATGAAAAGTTTAGCCTTCTCTTTTGAAAACTGTTTTTCAGTAAGGAAAAAGAGAACAAACACATTGTGCAAAAGCAAGTTGAGTTGCAATCAAAATGATATTCCCCATCCATAAAATTCAGGATGCAGTTTTTCTTGCTACAGTTCTCAGCAGTGGGGATGAAACGGAGTTAGGAAGTTGTAAGGCCATCCACGACAAGGAACTATGGGAATGGGAAGTAGGGTTTTTAGGAAAGTCGGCTTTGAAATTCCAGTTTTAAGTGCCCTCAGTGAAAATACCATTGATGAAAATGAATTATTTGAACTTGTCAAAATCAGTAGCAGAGCTTAAATGCAAGGATACCTAGAAATCGATGAAAATGTATGCATTGACAACACCAGTGATGACATAGAATCTTTTATTTCAACTGCAGTTGATGATATAAGCTTTAACAAAAATAGCTTGGAAAGTACAGAGAAAGACAAAGAGCCAGACGAAAAGTGGGACATAAAAATTATACAGATACCTTAAAATACTACACAGATATTAAAAACTAAAAAAATGTACAAATATTATTAAAATATTATATAGATAAAATATTAAAAAAACTATACAGATGCTAATTATTAAAAAAAATTCATGATATCTGTTGATGATAGTGAAGGATTTAAGATAATCTGTGATTTTAATATCCACGTAGGAAAAAATATTTGCAATTCACCCACTTCCAAATAAACCCGTGTATTAGATTATTTTCAATAAACTGCTGCAAGTACAAAACTTTATTGCTCATTTCATCCATTTTTGCAATAATTAAACATTTTTAATAATAAATTTTTTTAAATTTCAATTAACTTCAAATTCATATAAATACGTGTGACTATATTACTTAAGGCAAGGTGAGGCAAAAAGATGTTAACATTAAATGGGTGTTTAATCACTATTAATTATAAAGCTATTAAGGCAGGGATTTGGTTACAGGGTTTCAATTGTCTTCCATGCCTCTCGATGCACTTATGGAGTCTGTCCATTGTTGTTTGTACAACCCTCTCGGCCGTTTGAGCTGAAATTCCAGGGAAGACATGCGTGAATTAGTCTCACAAACAGAGCTTTATATAACTTGATTTAGAGCTTTTGATAACTTTTATTTAGAGCTTTATATAACTTGAGTTTTTAATAAAATTACATTTCTAATATATAAGTATGGTAGTAATTTTTAATTACAGATTTTAGTTTTGTTTGAATGTATATTATACTAAAGTAAATTTATAGATTTTTTTTGCATTACATTTTTTGTATGTTTTTGTGTATGATAATATTTTTAACTTAATGGTTTTAGTTGTTTTTATTTTTAACTAATTATTTCCATATCTTTAATTTCTTAGTTCTAATAATTTTATTTTAATTTTGGTTTTCAATAGATATAATTGTAATTCAGTATGATTTCATATAATTTAAAATTATTTTTAATCACATATTAGCATAATTACACACACACACACACATATATATATATATATATATATATATATATAGGTAAATATTTATTATCGAGGAGCACATACATCTATGCTTTGTAACAAATATTAGAACATGTAAACACATTTGCATTAACAAAATACTATATAATCGGACGAGAAATAATTCCTCTCACATAGAAAAATTGAATTTATTCTATTTTCCATTGAATTTCTTCCATAAAGTTCAAGTTACTTATTAAATTCTCTAAAATTACATGTATTTTAATTTTCATTTTTTTATGGTATCAAAATTAATAAAATTTGAAATTAAGTTTATGATCGAAAAAAATTCGTTATACAGAGAATCGTTTGTCTGACGAAAAGCAAAAGAATAAACGTGAAGGAATTCGGTTCTCGTTTGTCGATTAACTATTTGAAACGGAATTCTTTTCCATGGGAATGATTTTCAAAAGAAAGACTTAAAACACAAAACACAGGATGCAGTCAATTGATCCCATTTAAATGCAGATCATTTACGAAACTCGTTCTCTCAAGCTCATTTATCCAAGTCTGTCTACGTCTGTACATTGTAGATGTGTTAAGCATTTCATAGCAACACAAACAAATAAAATAAACGAAATATGCAATGTTTTTCTTTTATTTTTAAAGCTATTCTTATTGATGGAAAGTAAGCATATGGATGACTCGGAATGGTGACTCAATTTTTCTGAATTCCATATTTATTTTAAATAAAATGGAATATATTTTAAGGTAGTCTGCTTTTTGAAAAAAAATCCCAGCTGAAATTATTACTTCTTGACACAATCTATCGAAATAGAATATATTAAATTTTCCTCTATGGAAATAGAATACATTAAATGGAATTTATTAAATTTCAAAATTTGTAAAATTCCAATAAGATTAACCTTTTATAAGTTCAGAAATATTCAAAATAATTATTTTTGTAACAATAGATAGATTTTCACTCTTTATGAATATTTCACTTATTTTGAGTCAATAAATAAAATTATTCAGACGGCGTATAATATTAACTTTCAGAGATAAATTACGATGAAACTGAAATTTATTATTTTTTTATTTATAAACTTTTTTAGTCGAAAATATTGCCGAGAAATAAGATAAATGCATGAGTCAAGCTTAGAAAATCATAAATGGAAGAAAAGAAATCATATGAAATAAACTAATAGGCTTCTGTTACTAAAACTGATACCAATGCATATTCAAATTTTTAAAATCACTCATAATAAGAACAGTATTTACCTTTGTAAGCCAGATTTCTTAATTTCAAAAACTTCCATTTTAATCAGTGCGAGTTCTTGTTTTTAAAAGTAATCGTGTTTTTTCTTTTCGTTTCTGAACGAATTAAAAACGAAAGTCATCGGACGGTTCTAAGACATACTCTGTTACAGCTGCTACACATCGATAAAACGCCTACCGAATCGTCTCGAATTTCATTTGATTACTTATGAACTTAAATTCGTAATAGATTCTTGTGGATTTACTTTTGTACTTATTTGTTTAATATTATGAAAACCATTATGAACGAAGAATATTCTTTTTGATATTTTTATTTGACTTTATTATTATTCAAATTATGCTTTTTTGTGACATGTCTTATTTTACTTTTGAGATAGTAGCATAGCTATTATATAAGAGTTTGAATTTTTAATAAAAAAATATTTTGAAGACCAGATTATTGTTTACGAAAGATTGCTGTTAAGTATTTTAAGTTTAAATTATTAAGAGTTTGCAATAATACATTTAAAATAATTGTGTTTGGCTCGATTGATAAGCCTAATGTTTCAAAATTTTCAGTTTTATAAAGCTGTGTCCGATTTAATGAACTTATTCTGAATACTTTTCCATTTCTACCTACGTTTCATATTGAATTCTACTAGTTTATTTTGATTTGCTTTTCTTTATTATGCACGATTCTTAAAGAAGTTCTGTGTTAAGTTATTCTGAACTTCTTTTTTTTTTTATGTACATCTTTATACCATTATTTTGGATATTTTTTCAGTTTAATATAAAAAAAATAGCATACATTTTTTTCCAGATCTATAGTTTCATCAAGTGTTATTAATTTTGATTTGAGTTAACTTATAAATTAATTACAATTGTATTTGAAAGAAAAAAAATATAATCCCTTCTGTAGTAAACTGAATTTGCTGTATTTTATATTTTATGATAAATAAGCATTTCTTTTAAAAGTGTGAATGCAAAAAAAGACAAACAAACAAAAATTAATTAATAAAATAAGAATAAAAATAAAGTGACTTGACACAAAAAACGAAAATTTTTAATTAAATATTACTCACATTTTGAAATGAGACAAATATTACAGTAAAAACAATAGGAAAATAAGAGATTACTGAAAATTATACAAACATTTACATATGTTTTTTAAATAATTAAGTTCGTGTTTTTTTTTAAAAAATACATACTACTGCCACAAAATATCACACTTATGCGCATTCATCGGCTTTCCATTGGGGCACCGGAAAGTTTCCGAAAAGGCTGGATAATTTTTCAAAACTTCATTGACTCTCCGACGACCAGGGCTGTAAACATCGAAATTTTCTTCTGTGGATCTAATTTCACAAAATTGCTAAAAAAAAAAAAAAAACCCGGTAAGAATATTGATAACAACTGTAAATGCTGTTATATAAAAAGAAAGAATTTATATAATGATTAACAATCTTTTTGAACTCAGGAACACTAAACTCTGCCATTTCTTTTGCACGGAGCACTTACAATACAACATTAAACTTAAAGTAGGGGTGGCCAAACATTTTCGAAATTAAGGACGCAATGGGAGAAGAATAATTGCTCGTAAAAATAACTCTGTTATTTAAAAAAATAAAATAAAAAAGAAGAGAGAGAAAAAACCCACGGCGCGGGTGTCGGGTTGTCCACTCCTGAATTCGTAATATGATAATATGATTGTTTTTAAAAATCATGATGAAAAGCATCACGAGAGCTATCGGCGACCGATCTCGTCATTTTGAACCTCGGTCAAGGGATGAGAACGACACCTAAGCTGGTATCTCCATCTCCAACCTTTCACACCATACTTCAGGAGGCCTTGAGATTTAGACCAAATTTAATGTGTAACAGCCCCACCATACGGAGGATCCTTAGTGGCCTGAAGTCTCAAGCTCATGACTCGACGAAAACAAGGTCGACCGCGAGTCCGCGACCATGACCACTAGACTATCGCGATCACATTACAGAGTGACATGGTAAATAATTATAACGTGTTTCGCTTATTTTTCGCTTAACCCGGATATTTATCTTTTCGAGAATCTTCATAATTATATCTAAAATTTTTCAGGAGCATCCGCATTTGTTTATATGATTTTTGACACAAAAATTAATTTATATCATATTGACTTTCCTTATGCAATAATTTTTAATTGAATATTTGTTTATGATCACCAGAAGAGACTTCATGGAGTGCTAGTGTTCTCTGGACCATGGATTGAGAACCACTGGTCCATGAACGAGTGCAATTTTGAAAGGGGTGTTTAGCTATAAAGAATCGAAAGAATGTAGATGTATTCAAAATCAATTCTAAAACAAAACTGTATGTTTAATATTTTGAAAAGTTGAAAAATTAGAGTTATTTGTAATATAACCATCCTTTTTGGATTTAACTATAAAATAATTCGAGATAAAAAAAATAAATGTTTTTTAAAACGACGTTTTAAAATGGTGGCAAAGTTTATTAAATTTTTTTTATTGAAATATTAGTTAAAACTTTGTAAAAAACCTCATATCTCTCTCGTTTGTAAGATCACTCTCTCTGCGTAGTTCAATATATCTTCCATAGATGGCGCCAAGTTACTACACAAATTATATTATTAAAAAAATTATTGAAATATTAGTTAAAACTTGACGCAAATGTCTAAATATTGCATTGTTCGGCAAGTAAGAACGATTCCCAAAGTTTCAGAGCTCTAGATTAATGGGAAGTTGGTTAAATTAACGATCGGAAATTTGATGACCCACACTCACACACCAAGTGAAATACAGAAAAACGTTGTAATAAATAAATACTTCTTCTCAGCTTCGCTGTCTTAATTCCATTATGTCTCTCTACTATTTGCTTATGCATGCTTCGCTTTTCTAATGATTAGTCTAGGATGAGTGAATAAACAAAGTATCTATTTTGTAATTTATATTTAATTTTGTTTGCATTGTTTTTAGTCAAGGGGTACTAATATAACAAAAGGCCCAATCTCAGGGTTTGTTGAATGCTTTTGGGAAATAAAACAATGAACAAAATGATTACAATAATTTTCTAATTATTCTCGTCTCTTTCTCTCTCTCTCTCCCTCAATTTCTAGAAATCATCAATTATTAAAATTAGCTACGTTATAGGTATTCATCAACTGTTTCTAAAGAATATCTCAATAAAGCAATATTAAATAATTGACATATGATGCTGTCAATGTTGTTAAAACGAGTTGGGAAAAAATGTTTTTGATAGAACAGTGTGGATTATAGTTTTTCGAAGTAGATAAATTACAGAAAGGCAATATTTCCCCTCTTTCTTTACAAATACCTACACTTGTTTTTCAAAAGTGTTACATTCTTACAATTTTTGTCTATGTAAAAATTTGATTTGAAATACTTATTATTTCATATCATTTTATTCAATAAACAAATAATTCCTTTTAAAATTTAAGTTATTTTGAGCAATAGTAGAACTTATCTGTAATTCTTTTTATATTCATTTATTAAGGAAAATCACAACGCGATTTTAGATGTATTGCTTTTGATTCAAAATATTTTATCTGATCCGAATCTCATTTACGAGTACACATATTCACTAAGTTTATAATGTATGTTGTGACCTATATGAAAAAAATTAGATTGTGTGAAAGACCCACGTAACTTACCTTATTTATTTATTTGTTAGGAACGAAACTTTTTTGAAATTATCTTTCAAAGAGAAAATAAATACTTCATAGAAATTTAACGTATTAAATAGATGTTTAGGTAAAAATTGAAGAATTTGTGTGTGTGTTTAAATTTTTCGCTGCATCAGGGAAATAATTTGCTAAGAAGAATAAATAGAATTTTTCGTTACATTTAGTGTGGAACGCCAATCAGCTTGTGTTTTTATACATACATTTTAATCTCGTAATCGCTTCTCATTATAATATGTCGTTTACCTAAAAAGTATTTAAACAAACTCAGGATCAAATCTTTTTGCTAAAATGAAACATACCTGGGCGAAATTAATGAAAAATAATTCCATGTTTGAAAATGGCAATCCAGGTAATATTTCTTCATCTCCTTCTTCATTTAAGTATCTCAAATAAGCCTAAGGTAAGGAAAATAACGAAAAATTAGAAATAATTTTAGAATAAATTAAAACGTCATTTAATCCAAAACCTACAAACGAATATGCATTTGAAAAACCCAATATTTCACTAATATTAATTTATATATTTAACTTTTTTTTATAAGCAACTGTTTTGTTTATTCTCTCAGATGGATTCTCTCTTTTCAGAAAAAAACTGATATGTAATTAGAAATTAAATTTTCTAATCCAATAAAAATATATCTAATATCAATAATAAAAATATTTTCACTTTTTATCTGATTAATATTCCTTAAAATTATGATTATTTTCTTTTCATTTTAAAAACTGATGTCCTGTTAGGAAGCACACATAATTTATTTAATACTTCCAAATAGTTTGCAAATACTTCCAAATAGTTTGCAAATAC
>BMAW01082181.1:4425-16001 GCA_019974015.1 Nephila pilipes | reverse complement strand
ATGATCCTTTCAGTATCCCGGAAACAGTAGAAACTGCTGAATAATTGCAGAGATTTGACTTCTACATGGAAAAACAAATCAATGGAACATCACAATTGGTTGGAGTGTAGTTGCCGCCATAGAAATAGGAGGCGGACAAAGCGACTGTTGATGCTTTTTTTGCTTCAAGCTTTGGAGCTTAAATAATATTTAAATAGTATAAGAACAATAAGAAGAAATAGTTCCATTAATAATTGAAATTATGACCATTACGAGTGATCAATGTAATATTTTGTCGTTAGTAACAGGTAAAAATAGAAACAAAGCTCTTAGATCGAAAGGTATCCATGAAAAACTGTTTCATTATGAATGCCGAAAAGTGAGACGGCAATGGTTTAAACTATGGTTTTTATAAAAACGGTACCGATATCTGGCGGCTACAATATTGCGAAGGATGACGTCGCTACGTAATATGTTGCCTATGTAAACCAGACGACGCTGTTTCTTCGAGAGCTTTGAGTTTATGCGGACTGTGAATCTAACTGTGAAACTATAGTTTCCTATGAAAATCTTGATTAGGATGACGAATGATGTCATCTACCGCAAAATTAAGGCCGTCAGATAATAGCTAATATCGTCACATAATTTTCAGATAAAATATAATTGTTTTTCTAGGAAATCATAACTTTACTGTAGATTAGGAACTACGCTCAGTTTCCCGTTCAAGACCGTGATCACGTATACGTGATTGCGTGATTCTCCCTTCACGACCCACGGTATCTTATTATGTGACGGGGTTTGCGTGTCACAGGTCCCATGGTCACACTAGTGTGATTTCAAATTTAAACGTTTTATTTGAATATTTAACGGACATTAGATGGCGATTGAAGTTCGTTTTTTTTTAAGTATCTTTCCACAGAGTGTTGACCTACGATTCCTGCTTTTGTTTCCGATTGTTTTATGTTTTATTTTAGCTGTTGGATCAGGGGAATTCGAAAATTTATAAACAACTGCATTTGTTTGCTTCTTTGGGTCGGATTGCGCATTTAAAGGACTTTAATTTAATGTAAGCTGGGATTTTCTTTATATTTTAACTGAGTGCAGGTAAATGAAATGCTTGTTGGTTAAGTCTGGGAGTAAACTTATCGTTCGCAACATCGTATTTTGTATATTTTTGGATCACTTTTTTCTTTGCTGTCATTGCTAAATGACTGAAATATCCGAGTGGAAAAAGTCAAGGAGACAATGTGTTGTGCACAAAAAAGCTTTCCTAAGTGAAAAATAAAAACGAAAGCTAACAGATTACAAATTCAAAATTTGTAACGTTGGCCTTTGTTTTGAATTGTGTTTCGAAATGAATATAACTTCTTTAAAATTCGCAGTTAATTTTTAAATATCACAAACATTTTACTTCCATATATTTATCTGCAATCAGTGATAATAACCTGTAAGTTTTAGCGCTGAAATTAAGCTGAACGAGAGAAATCGCCCGATCCCGTGCTTACGTACACTTTCAAAGCGCGCAGGTCTGGGGAAGTGGTTCTTTCTCCTTTCGCCAGTCTTGAACGGGGTATTTTATGCTCCTCCAAATTATAAGCACAAAATGATGAACGTTTACTATCAAAAATATATTGATTTATAAAATTTCTTAATTTTTAAAGTTTTCTTAAGACTAGTAGTAAAAACTTAAAAGCAAGGCATATAAAATCCTTTTTAATCCTGTGAATGTAAAATTCCTCTTTAATCGCATTGAATTTAGAAGTTTAAATCTCCGTCAATTATTAGTTAATGTAAGCTCTTTACTAATAATTAGTCTCGCAGACACTGGAAGTGAGGATAACCTCATTAGTGCTGTTTTAAATATAAGTGCTGAACGTGTTTTAAGTTGTTTCGGACTAATCGCTGATGTAGTTCATACAGAGAAGTCTGCGATAACTAAGTCCTCGGTTTTATTAAAGGATAAATGTTTCGATAGGATATGAATGTCTATTAAATATTGTAATTCATTAATGAATTGTTGGAAAAAAAAAGATTTTGTAAGCGTATGCTTTTCATAATTATAGGAAAATATTATGTAAGAAATACTTCTATAAATAAATTAAAATGCAGTTATTATTTCGGTATTAAGCAGATTCGGTACAACCAAAAAGACTTTCTAAACAATTTTACTTAGTAATATTCTCCGAATTGATATCTTTCGACTGATGTATTACTTTCGTAAATACGGGAAGGGAAAATCTCAGGAAGAAAAAATGGAAAAGTGTAAGGAAATAAATTTTGGAACTTCATCATGCTCCTTATAAAGCATGTCAGCAACGTTTCTGTTATTTTTATCGAGATATGCTCAAATATCAATTTATTTGATTTTAATTACAACTGTATCCTTTAATTGTTTCTTTTAATGACTAAAACTTCCATTACGGCTGATTTGTTGATGTTTGACGTTATTTTTGCTGTGTGTTTATCAAGTTAATTATAATTATTCCTGTTCTATTAATATTTGCATAATTTGTGCTAGTATTAATTAATCCTATTTTTTGATATTATAATTAGCAAAACAATATTACTTCCTTTTATTTCTTATTGCCAATACCATTTTATATATCTTTCATTTTTCTCCTTTTCTTCATTTTATATGCAATAATATTAATCGTTAATAAATTTACTACATGACACGCTACAACACAATTTTTAAATGATCAAATAAAAAAATGTTCAAGTGGTATCAAATTCTCTGAAGGAATTCTTCAAGTATATCAGAATACTGAATTAATATAGTGGGTAAAAAGTCCGTAAAAACTTTAAAAGTTTATAAAATCCGGAAAATTAAGCAAAACATAAAACGGTTTGCAGGTTTAGCATCGATAAGTCACGAAAATGTTTTTAGATAAGAAAAAAAAAAATTCAAAAACAACCAATAGGTGGCGTTTTGTACATAAGTGAAAGAAATGACGCACATAACAAAAATAATTTATTATAGCAGTATGTGTTCCACATGACCACCACCATAGGGGATGACACATTGAAGGCGTGTCGCAAATACAGCAACGGCAGAGAGCAGAATGTCCGGCTTTATACATGACAGTTCTCGGCGGATCGCATATTTCAATCCCGACAATTTGGATGGATGGAATCGATACACCCTGGATTTTAAATATACCTATAGCCAAAAGTCTGATGGTGTCAGATCTGGAGACCGAGGAGGGCACTGAAATTTGAAATTTTTTTTTTCTTTTTCCCCCAACGACTGTATCAAGAATTCACACAGAAGCGTTAAATAACTCTGATCATTTACTGTCACCGTTTTCCACCCATTTACTGGGCACTGTGTTTCAAACAAGAGGGGTCCTATGATGAAGGAACCTGTGAACCTACACAACACTGTGACTTTAAGGCAATGGAGTGGTTTCTCTGCGTACACTTGTGGAATTGACGTCGCCCAGATGTGACAGTTATGGGTATTAACGTCGCCATGGATAGGAAAATGAGCTTCATCTGTCCACAAGATGTTAAATAACCGAGAGGAATTTTGTTCAATTTTGGAGATAGCTCACCTCTCAAATGCTTCATTCTCTACGGTATCCGTACAATCGGTTCATGGCAAGACTGTAATTTGTTTGGATACTGATTAAGAACTCCATGAAGAATGTTGCGTATACAGGATGGTGGTAAGCCAAGTGTCTGCCAGCTTCCCGTGCACTGTTACTCCCTGCATCGAATTCTGACGCTAATGTTTCCAATTCGGCCGTGTGTGTCTTAGATTTACTCTTCCGGACCTCATACGATCCTCGAACGATCCAGTTTCCTCAAAATCGCTGTACAAGCTTTATCAGGGCTGCCAATATTAAAGGCCATTTTCCAGTCTTCACATTTTTCTGAAGTTGGAATTTACGCTGTGCAACAGTCGCTGATTTCTCTTTCATATAAAACAGCTTCATTAACAAAACTTTGTCTTTCCAAATCAGCATCCTTGTTCACTTAGTTAGCATGCAACGGAGAATTGGATCTGTCTCATTTGCATATTTCCAACTAAGTCATTCATACTAGCGCCAACTGTTGGCTGTTTTTCGATTTTTTTTTTCTTATATTAAAAAAAAAATCCCGTGACTTATGGATGCTAAACCTGTAAACCTTTTTTTTATTTTGTTTAATTTTCCGGAGTTTATAAATTTTTAAAGTTTTTACGGACTTTTTGCCCACCCTGTATATATATATATATATATATATATATATATATATATATATAATAGATAAACGATAGATAACTGTGGGAACTAGGCTAAGTAAAGTTCAAAACGAATGCAAAAATGCTATAAAATAAATTAGTATATGTAAATAAATATAATAAGCATTCAACTGTTTAATAATATGTATAGTCATAATATATTTTTGACAACTTTATGTTAAGGAATAAATAAATTTTTAACTCAATTTATTAATACTTATGATGTTTATAAAATGTCGATGGAATGAATGTGATTATTTGAATAATCTAAATCAAAAATTAATTCAATAAGTGAGCATTTGCAAACAAGTGTTAAAATTCGGGCAGATGAAACATCAAAAGTCACCTCAAAAAAGCGCATTATTGAATTTAATATCTCAGACAAACAAAATGTTCCTAATATTTCAGTTCGTGATAAATACGTAAGCTAATATGTGTTTTGGAATTATTTTTCACCTTCAAATGGATTAAACATATTTTTTTTATTTATACCATTCGTAAGATTTTAAATTTAATTTATGAATCAGGCTGATTCGAAACATATCGTGCAGGTAGAGTGTAAAGACAATTTGTACAAAATATTTTTGAATGTTGGAAATGAAAGTCATAATATAAACTATTTTTTCTGGTTATCTTTAATTTATTAAGTGACTCATGTAAACGATGTTGCATATCTGAATTAAAAGAAATATTATAATACGAACTTCCAACTGAAAGAAAACGCTGAAGAAATATAAGAAATGACTAGTCAGTCTACAAATATTTATGAATCTTTGAAAAACATTTAAAGAAATCAGTAACAAGACTTATCAGTGGTGATATAACATTATTACAGAAGAAAATTTTAAATCTAGTAATTCTTTTCGTAAGAAAGCTTCATATATTTATTTAGTACAATATTTTTATAAAGAGGAATTAAAGTCAATATTTAGTCTTAAAATAATCTTCTAATTAAATTCATTTATTCTAATAATTTAGCGGGACTAAATCAAATTAGATTCAACCAAATCTTGTTTAAGAGATTTTAAAAAAATCTCTTGAATTGTAGAATATAATTTATTAATCATTATGACGTTAAGGTCTACCAAACATTTTAAGCTCGTAAAAGTGACATCGATTCTAAAACAAATCTAATTACTGTCAGAAATTTATGCATGTTTCAGAAATTGTGAAAAAGTATAACATATTGATTTTTCTTTCAATTTTAATAGTTAGTTTCGAAAGATACTTTTGGATTTAAAAGCTCACAGATGGACAAAAATGTAGACATAAAAACGGTTTTGCAAATATTTGGTTAAATACTTTTGCAAATGATGTCATAGATTTAATTTTTGTATATACGTATTTTATTATATTCAAATAAATGCAACGACTAGCGTTTGAGATGAGAAGAAATTGTCAAGAATGGCCATTACATTTAGGAATTCAAAGTATCTCGTCGATTATGCCTTAATTTCGCGTATTATATTTACTTAATTGATTTTCACTAAATTCAATACCACTGAATTCCATTCAGTGAATATTTGATTATAATAAATACTTACAGTTCGAGTTACACTGATTTAATTGATGATCAATGTTCCACACATATTTAACCCGATCCACGCAAAATTGATTTCTAACATAGTTCTATTGAATGTACCGTTATTGGATTTCTCTTCGAAATATCAGGAAATTTAATTTCCTAAATATTATTTTGCAAAACATGTTAAGTTTGCAGGTATTGAATAAGGGAAGCATTAGAAAGTATTTTCTTTCATGGAGATTATTCGTTCTAAAAAATCACTATCGGAAACCTTTTAGTTCAGAAAATCGATTGTCTAAGAACACTGTTATAACACCATGTTCGTCAATATAAACTACTCTACTTATATAATAAGAAAATGCATCCAAAAGGGGAAAATATGATATATAACTTCATCTGTTTTAAATTGTTATTCCATTTTATTTTATTTCAGAATCTCCAGTGATTCATCTGTGAATTTTCATTCTTTAAGGAGTTTTCTAAGAGAACTTTTAAAAATAAAATAAAACAAATGTGTTGTAAATATCTTTAGAATTCTTTGCTGTTTTGTAAGCATTAATAAATCTTAGAAGATAATTAGAAATTTCTTAGGAATAATATTATATTCGCAAATGCAATAATATATAAAAAGAAAGCAATAACAGCTGAAAATATTAATATTACTTTTCTATGAGTATTTTTAATTAACCAACGCAATTTATATATACAAAAAATAAAAGATACTTATGAATCTGCTAAAAATATCAAAAGCAATATCAACCTGTTAAAATGTCAAAAAAAGGACTAAAGAACAAAAAAATCCGATACATATTGGTCTACATAAACATGTAAAAATGTAAAGCAGAAAACACAGATAAAAATGATAAAAAGATGTACGCATTTTAATGTATTAAACATTTAAAAAGAACGCCTTTATTTTTGATCTAATGCCTTAAACTTGAAAACATTTTTTCAATACTTCTTTCATTTTGATCTAGGCATAAGAATATTGAAAATTCTCCTGCGTCATATGGTATTGAAATGATATTCCTCACCTTGAAGCACATACTCGACAAAGCAATATAACAAAGTGACTCCTCTTTAACGATATATATGATATTTCGTAATTCAGGGGCAGAAATTTAATGAGTGATAGAAAACCTCTAAGCAAACAATTTTCAATACACGTAGCGTAAGCAAAGAACCAGTGACGAACCGCTAGATGGCGCTGTAATCGAAAGCATAAAGCGCAAATTTTTTTTCACATCGTCATTTTTGCCATGGATTTCAGGAGGCATGGAGACGTTCAGTAATCAGAAATAGGCCATGCCTCCTAAACTCCACTGTAAAAACGATGAAGAGTAATCAAACTCGCATTTTATGCATTCCATTACAACACCGCTATCTCTATGCATATGCATTGCGTGGTAAAAGTTGCTTGTTAAGATTTTTTCTGTCATCCCATAGATTTTTGACTATGATTTTCTAGTTCCTCTGAATATATATATGAAGTAATGCTTTCTCTTAGGAAATGAGTCTTCACCATTGCTTTCCAAGATAAAAAGTGCTTATTATATTACGGTGGCTAAATTGATGGATTTTTATATGAAATATAGTAAAACACGTTCCATTTGGTCGAGTTGTAAGGCGGTGAGAGTGGTTGTAAAAGAAATTAATAAGTCAGTTCAGACTTTTTTTTTAGCTGCAAAATAATTTAAACATTAATGCAGTACGATGCACAACATTTACAATAATACGACGCATCTAACTGAATTATCAGACATTGCTCGCTTCTTCCGCCATTGTTCTCCTGTTCCTCGCTTTCTCCCTCACTCAATTTGCCTAGCGTAGAGTTATTCCTGCTCTGCTCGTCAAGTGAAGTTGTTCTTCAACTCCGAGTGAAGTTGAGTTGTTCTTCAACTCCGAGTGAAGTTGAGTTGTTATTCTTCATAAATCATTACTAATATTGCTTGGAAATTGTTTTAAATATGTTTCTATAAACGTTTATTTATTTGAAATTTGTATTGAATATTGATTTGTTCTATTCTAGGCAAATAAGAGTGATATTATTTATCACATACACAAATTTCCTAACTATGAAAACATTTTTGTGCAATGTATTTCGAAGAACTAGTTTCTGATATCAAATGACTCTCATACGTAACGCATGAAATAAAGCTTGTTTTAATTTAATTTATTATTTAATTAAGTTTTACTTTAAATAAAACAACTGAAAATAATACATAATTTCCTCAAGAGAAGAATATATTTAAGCTCAATTTACAGAATACTGAATCATATGATTTTACATTTCTCACGTTAGTGAGATTAGAACAAGAACTACTTTTTTCAGGAATTTACGAGAATAATTGTCAAATACTTTGATTTAAAAATTCCCTCTATTACTGAAGTAAGCAACTTAATAACTAGTTTCAAAATTTATGCTTAGTTCTTTAACCGTTCATAAGCCACATAAGCGACGATAATTTAAGCTCCTAATATTTATTGCAAGACTTGTTATTTAATTATTGTAGTTTCAGTGGGATATTGTTGAAAGTGTATATGGGAACAAAATTCGCATTTTTATTATGAAGTTAATATTCCAGAATACCTTATAATGTATATATTATTATTCCTGGCAGTCGGATGTATAGTGATTTAATTATATAACTGTTCAATAATGTATAATTTTCGAAGTCAAAGTAATTTGTCGAATATTCTTAAGATTACCGACGATTATTGTGATGAAGTTAAGTAAAACTTAGGAACGTAACACAATATTAAACATTATTTTTAATTTCAAAATATTTTATTAATGTTTGCTATGAACACTTTTGCTAAAAATGAATTCTTGTAAAAATACTATAATTTGCTACAATTTTTCTATAATAATGTACTCTTTTGGATGTTGTCCTTAAAAACAAATCATGTACATCAAGTTACATACATTAAAATGTCCTTAATTATTTTATTTTATTTGTGTCTGAGGGAGAAATTCATAAATACTCAATAAAAATCACAATTCCATCAAAAAATTAAATTCTTAAGAGAGATAATTACATATTTGTATTCTTTAATGGGAATGGATATTAATATATTTCATACTTATTTGACGTTTGATATAAATATAAATATACAAATATACATCAAAAAGTAAGAGTTCTTAAAAACACAAATATGATAATTTTATAATTAATATAATTAATAATTGTAAATAATTATAGATATTGTTTTAAAGGGAAAGATGTACCATACTTCAAAAATTTAAGTAATTGTATAATCCTTTTAATACAGATCTTTTAGACTAGAGTTTTTCACATTGTACACACACACACGCACACACACACACACTAATATACACACACATACACACACACACACACATATATATATATATTATATACCAAAGGAATATACTTAAAAAAATTAGCCATTTCATCTATATAAGTAACGTGAAACATTTATCTAATGTGAAGAGAATCCATTGTTAAGCACTTTAAATTGAAAACTTAATATTCCAACGAGCAAATGATACTCAGATACTCGAAGCAAGCTAAAGTCATTGATTTTTGATACGTATTTCAACTACGAGTAGAAGTGACCTATAGAATATCATTAATATGAGCTCGAGGTGATTGATTCTCGAGCTTGATTTAAGTGTTCCTCTGGTTTTAAGTGTTCCCTGATTTAAGTGTCCCCCTTTCGCTTTGGGCCTCAACTGCATCCGAAAGTTCTCATGATTCAAAGTTGATATATTTGGTACTCTTCTTGAAGTTACTCTTCTTGACTTTTAAGCTTATTTAGAAATCTCGAAATCTATCAATAAAATCACGTTGAAAGGCTCTCGGTACAAGCAAACATTTATATATAAATATATATCGGTAAAATTGCTTCATGTAATGCGTTGCAAGGGAATAGATTTCTCTTCCAAAGGGGCAACAAATTGAAAATTTAATTCATTCACTTATGAACGTACACTCACTGTTTCATTTATTTATGAGGGAATGACTATAATTGATATTAAGAAAACATTTTATTTTGAAAAGTGATCGAATGACCCTTTTTTTATTTACTAAACCAATAGCCCATTGGATGGTTAATATCTTCTAAATGTCAAATAATTATAAATTTTTTATATAAGACGGTACATTGATTAATGTCGTAAAATACAATAAAGTGTATGTAATCCGAATTTATGAGGAGAAAATTTTTGAAAAAAGCAGACAATCGGAAGTATTTAGTGTATGAAGGGTTGTTGTAAGGATTTAATTAATACTAGAAATACTCTCGAGATATCTGGATAAAATTTATTCTTCTTAGTAGCTTATGTTTATGAACAGAAGGCTATACATTATAGCTATTTATGTTTATTTGTTTGGCTTCAGGAAACCATACATTGGAGTAACCAGCAATAACAAGGTTTTAATTATTTTCCGAGAAGTCGTAAAATTTTCATTATAGCTGAAATAATCGAGATAAAACTTGAATTTTATTTATCAATCTAAAAAACTTCATTCTAAAAACATTCAGCAAATGTATCATTTTAAAGATAGCAACCATCCGGAATAATATCGGTATCTTATAATTTCTAGACCTATCCAATGCCTCCATCGTAGAGCACTATCTTCTCCAATGAATACTATCTTCTCGATACTGCGAGGTTAGGGGGTTCCTGAAACAAAACAAAGCAACATTAATATCTGTTATTTATAGCATTATCGGCTTAAGGATAGATTAATATGTAGAATAAACTACAACCTATAACAAGATGGAGTCGCCCGATTTTAATGAAATTTTGTCTGCAAAGACATTTTTTGTTCTGAAAACACGCAAATGATTAAAATTTGGTGTCCAATGGATGAATAGCGGGAGTTACAACGCATCGAAACAACTCACTCAGAAAGTGTATATAAAAAGCGATTCTCAATCTGATGGTCAAATCTTTTGTTGCATTGCGATTTAGGATACCTTTCAACGACAAAAAGTGCATCGTCGCAGTATTCGAGCTCATTACGAGCAACTGTCAGAGTCTGAAAGAGGTCGTATTCTTAGGTTGAAAGAGGCAGGTATGGGCAAATAGGAGAATCGCTCCTCACATGGGTCGAACCGATGCGGCGATTAGAAGATGCTGGTAAGAATGAGTGGACAATGGCAGATTTCAGCGTCATGATGGTAGCGGTTGACCTAGGGTCACAGCAGATCGGGAGGGCAGAGTGATTTTCAGATCAGCTATCCCAGTGCCTGATTCATCGTTGTCAACCATGAGGAGTAGTACCGCCCATGAGTGTTCCCCATGATTATTTACTGCCGGCTGGTAGAGCGAAATCTACTCTAGTACCGACCACTAAACCAACTGCTACTCACGCCTGCACATTGTCGAGCGAGATTACAGTGATCATTTCTACTCGTAGTTGAAATACGTATCAAAAATCAATGATGTTATCTTAAGTCCAGTATCTGAGTATCATTTGTTCGTTGGATTATTAAGTTTTAAATTTAAACTCTAATTAAAAAAAAGTTAAGCATAATGTTTTTCTTCCTCTTCAGATAACACTTATTCTTAAATTCAATTGAGCAAAAAAAAAAAAAAAAAAAAAAAAAAGTAATCCGATTTTTTTTACTGGATTATGAAATTAAATAAATGATATATTTTTAAAATGTAAGTTTATTTACACATGTAGTTATTGTAATTAAAGAAAACATTATTTTCCCACGAATAAAACTAAATATTTTTACAAAACTATTTATTTACTAGCTAATTGCTAGTTATATATTGTTATAACTAATAGTACCAAATTAAGAATACTATAATTTTGAAAATATACTGTCTCGTTATCATAACCTTATTATCTAATATTATAACGTTTG
>BMAW01082169.1:0-18971 GCA_019974015.1 Nephila pilipes | reverse complement strand
CTTTTTACTAAAGAATGAGTCAATAATCATTTTATATCGATAAGAAAAACAAACGTTTAGCAAAAATATCACAAAACAGTTTATGATATAGACTGCCGTTCTCAATTAGTCACCCCGACAAGTCTATACTGTCATACACGTTCCTTACAATAAAGGGTTTAATCTACTGAATGGTACTTCCTCTCTGGTTTACTTTCTGCTACGAAAGACCAGAGTTATGTCTGTTCTCTGTAAAATAAAATACTTAGCCAAGCAGACATTTCCAACCTGTGAATAATATCGAAAGAAATAAATTGCATATATTCAACAAGACCATCTTTTATTTTAAAACTTTTCTGAAAATTAAGATATCGCATTTATAACTGTTATCGATCCTTAAAATACCGCAGAAACTCTAAACTCGAAATCGATTGCAATTTAGTTCAGTCTTTATCTTTTTTTTTAATTCTGCTCACATTATTAAATTTATTCCCAGAACCCTGAACAATTCTGTTAATTGAGCTCTAAACTCACATTGAAAAAACATTTTCCCAAAAATCACAATTTTGGAACTCGAAAAATGGGTACTGAGAATTCAAAATATAAAACTATCTGACGATTTTAACGATTGAACGAAGACGAAAAAATAAACAGAACCAAACTGAATGACGGTATCCTCGCCGAAAACGATTTTATCGAATAATTCCTGAAAAAGTTTTCTTTCCTACTTTTTTCAATTCGAAGCTATTTGTTTGCGTTCTTTTCAAGAGTTTCGCGTTTTTAAGAATAGTAGTCACGTCATTTATCATACGCAAACCATGTAAATAGAGTTACATGACAAAATTCAGAAGTTTAATTAACTTAGTTGAAAATAAACTCTGCGAGGCGGAATTTATTTGCTAAAATATCAAATGTCCTATGCGCAAAAATAACATTTTCCTTTTCTTGCATTAAATTTTTCTTTATTTTAGTAATACGATCCTTCGGAAACTAATTTCGCTCTCGAAAACTTTATACTACACACCTGAGTCATATATATATATAGGTATATGTGTATGTGTGTAATGATTTATCTTTTCTATTTTTAAATATAACGAATTCAAAGTTATTTAATGACAGAATTCCAATTTTGTTTCTAATTTATCCAATTAAGCATTCTTAAAATCTGTAATGTCAGCCCCTGACTTAAATCTATAGAGAAAAACCTCACTAGACTATCTGTCTGCAGCTAAAACCTCTAAGATTCCCGCCATCCAATACCACGTGCTATGAATATATGCCTGCACATAAATTCTAAGAAAGGGAAATGCCTCTCGCTTTCACTTTGACCCCGAAGGCTGAACTACGCATCTGATCTCCTCAAATGTACATACTGTTATTTACTTAACCCAATGGATGTAGCTTGCACTACATTCATCACCATGGTATTATCTTTCTCTCATTCAGATAATTGGTCTTATTATTGCAGCTATGACCACAAGAAAAGAAAACGAATGCTCTTTTTACACATTTATATATATATATATATATATATGTTCGTGTGTGTGCGCGCTTGTGTTCATGCGTGCGTGTGTGTGGATAATGATGTAACTAATTTATATTAGTTTCTCTTCATAATAATTCAATTTCCTATTTTTTCCAATTCTCTCATTTGAAAGCAAAATGTCAATTCTTATTTCCTGATACCATTCCTTTTTCCATATATAGAAATATAATTTTTTTTAATTTAAAGTGCGTTTCCGATTAATTCATAATCAAATATTTTTAGAGAAATGAAATCTCTTCCCATTGAAATTTGATTCACAACAAGACAGTTTCTCTTTATTTCAATCGTTCGCTTTCTTATTGATTGGGCGGACATAAGAGGAAGGAGGTTTCAATCCAATGATACTAAATGTATTTTTCTAACTGATACGGAAATTATTTAAGATCTATTTAATATTTTACATTGAAATTTATAGTGAGTAGTAATACTATTCGAATAAATAATTTTTTTTTCAAATGCATCATGTACGAAAGGCTATTTCAAGATGAGTTATATTTACATTTAAATTATATTGAGCTGTTTATTCTACATTGTTATAGCTTCATATCTGGATTTTTTTCAAATAAGCAATTTTTATAGAATGAATTTGAAATGTTACGAAAACAAACATTTCCCCCAAACTTTGGCGTAACAAACAACTTTATCCCTTTTCAAAGCCATTTTGATATATTTCTCAATTATTGGAAACTGTATAGTAAATGGTGTTTTTTTATTTCTCAGATTAATTTGACACGTTCTTGTTTTTAACTTCATTTGGTGTTAAAAGGTTTCTGGGGGGGGAATAAGTATGCATTAAACAACGATTGATCCCAAAGAAACTTTTCGTGGATCGATCCTTTCGATTTCGTTAAAATTCAAACAAGTCATTTATAGATCTATAGAAAAGAGGGCATGATTTGAATTAAATATAAGGTACATCGATATCTGAATTCGAAATTAGTTCAGTATTTAAACATAAGATCAACATTACATATAAGCATAAATACGAAAAATGAATAATTATAATAATTGGTTCGCGAACCCAATACCATCCCCTCAAGCATCAGTGACGAATTTCCTGTAACTAAGTGACTTTCGATGTCTTTCCAATAATTCTACTTCATTCCTTTGGAGTTCATCTTCTAAATGTCATATCAGAAGAGTATTGCTCAATATCGAAATATACATATCTTTCTCTCCAGCGAACTGGATTAGTACAGGAAACAAAACATGAAAAACTTTTATTTTCCCAGTAAAATAAAGGTGGCCACATTCGAAATTCCGAGAGCAATGACGGTACAAATTGTCAATAATCGAACTGTACTTGGCGGAGTGGAGGGGGATATGTTGCAATGCCTAGCCGATAAACTCAATTTCGAAATAGAACTTTTTTTGTCTCCCAATGACCGATTCGGATCCCGTCATAGCAATGGGACGTGGGATGGAATAATTGGATTAGTGCAGAGCGGAGCAGCTGATATCGGAGTGCAGTCTTTATCTATTTCTGAAGAAAGAATGAAAGCCGTTAACTTCAGCATCCCATATTTTGTCCTCCAAAAGGCTTTTATAGCAAAAGAACTTGGACTGATGCCCAAAATAACAGCTTTCACCTACCCATTCAGCCTGAATGTTTGGATTCTATACGTTTTGATGATACTGGCTGCTACTGTTCTCTTTCAAAGAGTAATATTCAGGAACACCACTCTCTTGGGCAGCTTCCTGTGGGTGCTGGGAAGTATCGCTTCGCAGCCCATGGGAAATATCAGAGATACGCCCTGGAGGAGAGTGTTGCTTGGTTTCTGGCTGACCATTGCAGTTGCCTTGCCTTTCTTCTACAAAACCAGTTTTCTGTCCTACTTGACCATGCCGGAAAAAGAACCCGTCCCTAGAACTTTCGAAGAGTTGTCGAAGGTGGTTTTAAGTGGAAAGTACAAATGTTTAACACTCAAAGGAACCATTGACAGACAATTACTACGTGAAAGTGAGAGTGAATACATGGTGAAGTTGGGAGAAATTATTGAGAAAAACGACTGGGAATTTTTGTATGGACAGAAACTCCCAGACCTCTTGGATGATCCAGTTGCCCTAATTACTGCGAGAAGCGGGATGAGATTATTTTTTGGTTCGCCACCATATATCAACGTGAGAGAGTCAGATGATAACTTAGGCGTTTGGTATTCGGGAATTGCAGTGAATAAAGAATTCTGTTGTAGAGAACGACTGAATGACGTTCTTCACCGCATCAACAATGGTGGATTCTTTAATAAATGGTTAAATAGTAATTCCTTTGCTACTACATTGAAAAACAGGTTGGAAGTGAAACATGAAGAACCGGAATCGCAACTTAAATTACAGGATCTAAAATTGGCCTTCTTTACATTGTTCTGTGGATATGCTTTAGCTTTCTTAGCTTTCTTAGCTGAGTTATGGATACCAAAACGCTTTGTTCCACAATAAGATGACACAACGGTTTGTACAGCACTTCAATAATGAACTTAAAATGTTTTACTTTAGTACGAACTCTAAAGAAGTTAAGAATATCACACCATACGCAGATTCTTAAAATGAGAATAATATATATCATCAAAATTTATATGTTTCTAATATTAATTGTTCTTAACATTTTGATTTCAAACATACAGGAAGAATTCTTGGCGTTTACCGCAAATAACGTTGTGCCACGACAAATTTTGACGAAAGTATAGTTAGCACATTTCACTCACTTGGAATCCTTCATTACTCACCATTAAATTCTAAAGTTTTCACGAATGATTACTGAATTCTGCTTATCAGAGTCTAATAAAGTATTTTTATTCCCTAGAATGAGTCATTTTTTGATAACTGAATGGCTTTGCTTTTAATTTTTATATATTTTCTTCATATACGTACAATTTTTAAAAAATACTTGAGTTTTTCAAGAAGTCACTCAAAATCCCAAGAGATAGCACTGGTAGCATCGAAAATAATTTGTTTTTAGGAAGCATCATGACAGCTGTCTAAGTCTCAATTATTTCCATAAAAGGCTTTATTTCTTACTGTCTACTAAAGCAAGAAACATGTATTTATTTAGTAAAAAGTTAGTTAAGAGCGGTGATTACACAATTATAAACATAATAGATGTTTAATTATAGCTCTAAATTAACTTTTTTTCCGAACGACTTTTATCTTTTATGGGTGTACGGCCATGTTTTAACTCATTTTTTCAATTGCAAAGTAAATGAGTTAAAACATAGCCGTGCATCCACAAAAGATAAAAGTCGTTCGGGACGTACTGTGGAAGTGACTACCCTCGAAGTAATTGACAAAATTTCACGATATGTTTTCGGATGAATGACGAATCATAGTGCGCGAAATAATTGAGCCCCTGGCATATCGCAAGGAACAGTATTTTTCATTTAACACGGCAAATTAGGTGTGAAAAAACATCTCGGTTATAGGAGGAGTCACGTTTGCTCTCATTGAAAAATAAATACAAACGTGTGGTTTAATCTACAGCTTTTTTGCCGCTTTTTCGTCGCATTCCTGAAGAGTCGATACATAATGGTGAACGATAAATCGATAAACTATTACATTTCAGAGGGAAAAAAATATTCAAAACAGCGTGTTTGACACTGTGAACGGGCTCTGCAGAAAACAAAGACGGGAAATCAGCCGGCAAGGTGATGACCCTGTTTTTTCTAAATGCACACCTATTCATCTGCCCATATTATTCGAAAAAAGGAAAAACTATATCTGAAGAGTATAGTGCTTCGTTATTGCTCCAATTGAGTGAAGAAATAAAAAATATTTTCTCATTTACGAAAGAAGGAGATCCTCTTCCATCAAAATAATGCATATACCTGTGCAGTTTCGATGACAAAAGTCATGGAATTAATGTTGATTTATTACAATTTCCACCCCGTTCACCGGATTTGGCCCCGAGTGATTATTTCTAACATCCAAACTTTAAAAAAATGTCCGGTAACAACTCCTCACGTCGAACGAAGTGGTCATCACCCACATAGAATCCCATTTCGAGTTATTAAATATTCTTTTCTAAAATAGTCCTATATATAAAGGGTGCATATTTATGGCTCGCCAAATACAGCATTTTAGTCTCTATCGTAATAAGGGTAGCACAGCATTATCGTAATAAGGGTAGTACATTTCTTTTTTAAAAATTCTTACTGTCTTGTTCAAATAATTATTACATAGACACCGCTATGTGTAAAAAGTCAACACACACACACACACACACACATATATATATATATATATATATATATATATATATATATATATATATATATATATATATATATATATATATATATATATGTGTGTTCGTCTTTGTATGCTTGCATGTTTAAGAGAAGCAAAAAAAATCATCTTAACTAATCCTTGAGATCTTGTGACATCTTCATATTAGTATCAAATAGCAATCCGAAAGGAGTTATTTCAATACTTTGTTGGAACGTTGAATTTGTAACCTCCTGGACTTCTTTGACGTGCACATACCATTTTTTTAATTAACATATGGAAAGTTTGGATACAATTGCTTTGATTATAGAATTTAATCACTGTACTTGTCCATTTGATCTAAGTAATCCGGTAGTGAATGGTAAATGTTCGATTTTTTCGGTACTAAAATAATCTTGAAATAGTTTAAAAGTTAATGCGGTACCACAATCAAAAATAATTCGAGATGGTTTCCAAATATACATTTTTGATATTATAATTTTACAATAACTTTTGCAGCATCTGTTGACTTCATTGGGTTACGCCATACGAATTTTGAGAAGCAGTCAAAGACGGCAAAAATTTGCACATAATTCTAGTTTGTAATAGGGAAAAAGTCTAAATGGTTAACATGTTATGTGCGTAGAGCAATGGCTTCTTTTTCGATAGGTTGTAGTAGACCATCTGGTTTGCCCCGTTTGCGATTAACCGAAATATATGGAACACATTTTTGAATGAAACAGTCTATTTTTTTTTTTTTTTTTTAACTTTAGGGATATAGAATTATTTCTTGAGTGCTTCTTCTGCTCGTTTGGATGCAGTGTCCACGCTCGTGGGGGATGCGTTCCTAACAATATGTGTTCTGCATAGTGTTAGGAACAACGAAGAGTTCTTCAGCATCAACAAATTTGTAGAGTATATCGGATTTTAAAAGGTAATCATTATAAAGTTTGATTTGTAATAGCTCTCTATTAGTTAGGATTTAAATGTTATGTTTATGAGCCATTTTGATTTTTGAAACGAACCTGTCTTGTACGAAAATAACTGGAAATGTACTTAATACTCTTCGTGATTCATTTTGGAACCGGAACATGTTCTATTTCATAATCCAAATCTTGTAGTTTCAATGCCCATCGCGCTATCCGGGGGCACAAATCTTTTTTCTTTGGTGTCATTGCGAACCCGTTGCAATCAGTAATTATTTTGAAATGTTTGCCTAACAAGTAAACTCTAAATTTTTTTTTTTAATGCTTCGACAATAGCTAAGACTTCATATTCATTGCTGCTACATTTTCTTTCGGCATCTGTCCTTTTCTTACTCATAAAATATATTGTGTGAAATGTATGATGTGTCATTTATTTTTGGAGTAAAATACATCCATAACCATGAATACTAGCAATACAATGAATTTCGATCGCAGCGTTCTGATTGTAAATGTTCAGAACAGTTGGAGAAGATAAATATTGTTTGAGACAATTGAATGCTTGTATTTCTCTATGAGCAAATTTAAATTCTCGATTTTTCGTCACTAGTTCTGTTAACAGATGTGCAATGATGATGAAATTTAAAATGAATTACTGAAAATATCTAGAAGGACCAATAAGAGATTGTAACTCTTTTTGGCATTTCGGTTCGGTAAAATTAAGAACAGCTATGAGTTTTTACGTTGACGGGTACAATTTATCATTTTTAATAACATGGCTAAGAAATTTTATTTGTTTACTTAAAAACTTGCATTTTTGAACATTTACGTTTTAATTTATAAGAAGAAGCGAGTGAAAACACACTAATACATGTCTTTCGAGAACTACTTCTGCATTTTCAGATTTTATGACGATATCATCTATATAAATTAAAACATGATCGTTGATAATCAAATCTATAAATATTGTGTTTATGTACCGCTGAGTAACTGTTGGTGACGTGCAAAGACCGAAAGGAGCGCGTACAAACTCAAATTGCCCATTATGTGTCACAGATGACGTATATCGTTGGCTATTTGTTTCTATTTCTAAATGAAAAAAGTATTACGTGGCTCAATGGTACTGAACGTATTTATATCTTTAAAGTAATGAAGCAGATCATCTAATAAAGGTAAGGGATAGTTATGTGACATTGGGCTATTCTCTGTTTTCTCTTTACTAACCTTGGAATTGATTGCATGAAATAACAATTTCTTCCCATCCAAAATGAAACTAGATTATGTTAATTAGATACCGGGGGAAATAAAGTGAAATGAGTCAGATATAATGATATATAAGTAAAACAAAATTTAGAGGATTGAGGAAGAGCGTGGTTAACTCTGAGTATATTTCTAGAAAGAGGCCGAAAATGTCAAGAGAAGTTACTGGCTCCAGCTGTAGCAGAGGATTTGACAGATAAAATCAACCCCAACTGGAAGAGTTTGATAAGCCATATTTTTCAATAATATTCGAATTTGTGGGTTACTCTCAGAGAACAGAGAGTGGTAAAACTCATTAAATATTGTATTATAGCAATTGATAAATAAATAATTGAGTAGAAAAAGCCTTTTTGTGTTTTATTCTGTTATTGACTTTTAGAGTTAGTTATATTTAATCATACTATGTCCCAGAGTCCGATAGAAGTAATCGCCCGTCACAGTTTTCTTTTGCAATGTTTTTATTAAGTTGTATATAAGCAGTACAAACTCTCGATGATCTGTCTTTTTTCTAACAACAATTACATGGCTAGAGAAATCAGAAGAGCAAGGCTCATAAATACCATCTGCCAACCATTTCATCACATCATCATTTACAATTTTTCTTTCAACAAAAGGTAATGTTCGTGGCTTACGTGTTATTAGTTTTTCATTCTTTAAATTAATAGACATCTGGATATCAGTAATTGTAGTCTTCATTCTCTTATAGCGTGAAACCAAATTATGAAGAAAATTTCGTTGAGTTTTAGTAATATGCGATCCGATTTCAAGTTCCAATTTATCATTTATTGAGATGTTGGAAATCAAAAACTGTTCTGCCTTTTCCGTTTTAGTATCCAAAATTTTTATTAATCTGACATCGTCTGTGTTGATTTTTATTTAAGCCTGTGTTAAAATATTCATGCCAATAATATCATCTGACGTCATAGTTTCTTTATTAACAACAAAAAAGTTAGGAATAAATTCCTGCTTATTTATTGTAAATTCTTGTGTACAAGTACCGATTGCTGTAATGTGTCCATTAATAAAAGTTGTAAGTAACCCATGAAGAGTAGTTAAAGATGGTAAACCATTATTTTATATGTATTTTTCATTAACGTTGTTTTCTGATTACCAGTATACTATAATTGATAATTCTGATAACCAGTACGAATGAATTATCAATTATAGTAACAGCTTTATACATTAAAGGAGGTAAATGATTTATAGTTGACACAGCATAGTCGGTTCGATTCGGAATAGGTTTATTGGTACACTTTGCAGAAATATGACCAAAATTTTTACAAACACTTCATTTTAATCCTTTATGTTTTTCGGAACAAAAAAAAGAAATATGTCCAGATATATTACAATTAAACAAGTTTATTATATATTATATGCATTATCATTTTGGTTTTCAGACCTGTGAAAGTTATATTTTGAGCCCATGTTGCGTCCTCGCTTGAATTGAGAATTTATTCTTCGAAAGATTTTTTTATTACTAACACTGACTAATTTTTCATAAATACGAAATTTCTATTAAAATTCTGAAATAGATTTATCACCGTATAAAATAGCTTTATTTGAAAGGTAATCATGTATGCCGTATTTAAAATATTCAAATAATGAAGATTCAGCAATAATTTCTCAGGAAGAACTTGCGAGTTCTTTAGTTGCTATAAAATATTCGAAAAGGGATTATTTTTGTGTAATTTACGTCTATTAACTCTCAAAGAATTTTATAGCATTTAAATGATGGTGGGATTGTTCTAATATAGCGTTTTTAAATGAAAGCCATGTCGTAAGTTTATGTTGCGTACATAGAAAACTCTGCCTGACCTACAATTAAATTTTAGCAAATATTATTTTTTTACTGTTCGAAAAAAAGAAACGATTCTTCACAATCGCTTACAAAACACTTTATATCATATGTATCAGATCCAGTAAGCCAGATGAGGATTTAAGAGATCTTTCTAAACAAAATTGTCTTTTGGGGACTTCCATCTTTTTTTAAATTTTTCTTCCTACCCTTTTTTGAAAAATATGTGAATCCTCTTGTAGCTGACTCTAAGGTCAAAACCTTGAAGGGAATGAACCAGTGAGCGAATTCTAAAAATATATATTTGTTTATTAGCTCTCTGGGTATGTCACTCCCTGCGCAAGCTTTTCTGTTACAGTTTTAAAAACATTAATGCGTTTCTAAAAAGCTTGATTGATAATGGCGTGTTTTCGAAATTATGAAGATGAAACACTTTATTTAAGACATTTATTGTTACTGTGTCTTCGAATGAAGAAAACTTTAGTGATGGTAATGAAACGACGTGGAATGCTACAGTAATCATGATACTGCTACAGAAATTGTCTCAGACTCAGAAGACCATGTAGAATATGATAACAGTTTTTTTTTATAGGAAAGGACAAAGAAACAGTTTGGGCAAAAGAGAAATTCCGTCCAAACGGTAGAGTGTCCTCAAAAAACATTATCACAAAACTTCCAGGAAATACATGTATTTCGAAAGATGACATTTCAGTTTCAGAAGCATTGAATTTACTAATCTCTCCTGAATTGATTCAAACTGTATTAAAATGCACAAATATTTTTATTGTATCAATAAAAGATCGTTTTTCAAGAGAAAGACATGCTAAAAATCAAACGAAGCTGAAATAAGAGCATTTATTGGATTGTTATATACTTTCGGTGTATATAAATCATCACATGTAAGCGTGAAAGGTCTCTGGGTATTAGACGGCCCCAGAATTGAGATTTTCTGAAATCTGTGTCTGCAAACGTTTCAATTTTCTTATGAGATGTCTACGCTTTGAAGATATTAGAACTTGTCCAAACGGGAAACATTGAAATAAATTGGCTCCAATACGAGAGCTTTTTGAAAAAATTGTGGGAAACTGCCAAAAATCATATAATGTAGTTGAATACGCTGCTATTGGTGAGAAACTGGAACCATTTAGAGGGTGATGTCCGCTTCGGCAATATATGCCGAACAAACCATTTAAGTAAGGTACAAAAATTTTGCACCCGCATTTTCAAGATTATTTTATACGTAGAATATGGAAGTGTAACTTGTAATCAGTCAAAAGGACCATTTGAAGTAGATAATAGTCCAAGTAGTGTTGAAAAAGTTCAATTTAACCACTTCTTAACACAAGACGTAATTTAAAAGTTGATAACTCGTATTCATTTTACCTACTGTCAGAAAAAAAATAATTATTACTGAGATCGGGAGAAAAAATTAAAAACAAAAAATTCCTCCAACATTTTTGGTCTTAAGGAACAGAAATAATTTATTCCTAAATATTTAGTTTCCAAAAAAGAGACAACAATTTTGTCATATACTCCCTAGAAAATAGGAATGCTGTTCTAATTTCAACAATGCATAATGATGACGATATAGATCTATCTTCAGAAGATTTGAAAAAACGTGAGATCATCACATTTTATAGTTTGTGACATTGGGCTATTCGCGGTTTCTCTTCACTAACCTTGGGGACTTTCAATTGAGATTGATTGCTTTCGCTAAACAACCTTTGCCCAACCAAAAATGAAACGTGATGAAGAATGTAATATGCAAAGCAGTTAGGAATGAAGTGAAGCGGTTAAATTAAGAAGTATATAAACTCCATCTGAAGGAGTAGAGTATCTGAAGGAGGATCAGAGAGGCGTTGTAATGAGAGGAGGTGGAATCTAAATGCTATAGTATTGAAAGGCAGACTTATAGATTAGTGTTGAGGTTCGAGTGTAAACCACTCGGATTGAGAATTGTTCTAGTGTTTTCAGCAGTTGTTCCAGATTCAGAGTTGCAGTTGGTAAGAAATATTGGTAAGAAGCTGTTAGATTATTATTGGTGGGTTGAATTAAAGTGTTAATAAACTTAACCTGGAGAGCACTATTATTAATGTCATAGCAGTTATATATTAATAAATGTTGAAAGCCGTTTTGGTGGTTCTGTAATTATTGGTGTCGTATTGTTTAATATTAGATATTAGTGATGGCACAAGATAACACCCGGGTTGACCGGATGTTACAAGTTTAACTAAAGGCGTAGGTGATGTTGAAGAAATAGCCACGATATATTCTACTACTAGAAATGTATTCATTGGCCTTTGGTTATATTTTTTACGTTGTTGATCGTTGCAGTAATAAATACTCGCTTCCTTTTGTTATCTACGAAGAAACTTCCAACTCAAAATCAAACCGGGCGCTAATTTTTAAAATGTTTGAAATTCATGCTTGTAGAAGAGTACAAGAAAAATAGGAGCCAATAGGCAATGCTTCCAAGAAACTTAAAAGAAAAACTAGGATCCAGTGCAGAAGACATCACACCACCCACTAAAAATGCCAAAGGACTCTGTAAAATATGTGATGAATGCCGTAATAAAAAGGACAGAAAAACTAAATTAAGTTGTGAAAAGTGTGAAAAACACATATGCAGGGATCACATGTCATGTATTTGCAGAAAATGCACAGACTAAGTGTAAGTGTTATCTATTCATATATATTTACAATTGCATTATTCTACTTTTTTGCTAGATTGGAACACATGACATATATTTGCAGAAAATGAGAAAACTAAATGAATTATTTTTAAAAATATATATTTAATTTTGAATTATTCCATTTCTTATGCATTTTTTTTTTTTATCTTTTTTGGAGAGATTCAGAGGCAGAAAACAGAAGTAAGAGCATAGGGGTATGAGATACTCTGCGCGAGTAATTCTGTTTGTTTTCATTGCGCGAGAAGAATGCCAGGATAAATGCTGGTTCGTTTACCGAGTTCCGAATGTGGAGGTTGGTATCGATATGTTGGGAAGAACTAAGTTCATTTTCTAAGAAATATTAGTTTTTCGAATGATCAAAAAAATAAAGAGAAAGACGGACACGCATTTCTACATGCTTACACCATGGGATCTAAACTTCTAATCTTCGTTGAAGAGGGCACTGCTATATATATATATATAATAAAATTAAAGCTGCGTGTTGAAAAATAGGATATAATTTCAATTTGATAAAATTTGCTCACTGATTTATAATTCCTAAATTTCACAAAGTTCCTATTAAATTCAAAACTGTTTAAATTTTTTAAATTCAATACTGGTTTTTAGTGGTCCAAATACTTATATTACTATAGTTCGGAAAAAATTTACGAAATACTTTATATAACAACTAATAGCTTTACTAATATTTATAAAGGGATTGTTACAAAACATGGCATGAACGGACGTGTCATGAGGATATGTAAAAAATTAGAATTGCAGTGGGATGTCACCTTGCAAAATGCCGCCAGAAGGAGTTCAATTTCGCTCTCCTTGGATAAAAAAAAAAGTTAAGCTGAAACTCAACTGATAAGCTTAAGCCTATTTGAGCATTTATGTATTTAATCTGCTGTGTTGGATGCAGCCATGGGGGACAATATTAATAGCTCTCTAATTTCGGGAATGAAAGAATCATAGAGATGATGGAAACTGGGTGGGCAGCTCGGCGAGTAGATCGCCGCTTAGGCCGTTCTGTCTTTACTGTGAGGAGGTGTTGGGACCATTGAAAATTAGAGAGGTGTGTTACACGGCGACTAGACTCGGGACACCCTCGACAGATAAATGGTCAAGAGGACTGTCACATAATACAAAAATTAAGCTTAGTGACAAATGTCTTACTGTCCACCATCCATACACAGGCAGCACCTTCACTACAAGATCCTGTTTCGGTCTGTACTATTGTAAAGCGCCTGGCTGATGGATAGTCGGTATCGGGGAGCTGATTACGTGTACTGGCATTGAAATCATATAACTATCGACTCCGTTTAGAAAGGTGTCGCTCTCGAAGGGATTAGACTACAACCGAATTAAATCAGGTAGTCTTTACCGAGGAATCCTGATTCAATTTGAGTTGTGATGACAATCGTGTGCATCTTCGCTGTATAGCGGGGCACCGTTCCCACAACTGTTGTGATGGTATAAGGTGCCATCGCGTACGAAACACGCTCACCTCTAATATTGATCCAGAATACCGTGATAGCCCAGAGGTGCGTTCGCAACATTTTTAAGCCACATGTGTTACGACTTATGGTAGGGCTTTCACGAGTAGTTTTGCTACATGACAATGCTCACCCGCACACTACTAGGGTCTCATAGGAGTGCCTCCGCTTTCACGAGCTCAATTATTCCAGAATAGGATGTTAAACCGCCTTTGGCAAAGTCAGTGGAAATCGAGAAAGTTAACAGAACTCGAGAAAATGACGATGTTCTGTGTACGTCGAATTGGAATGTCGCTCTAGAAAGGTAATTAATCCAACCTTCTGATTTGAACTATTTATGTCTATGTGTGTGCGTACGTCCAAGTGATTGATAAACTGTTATAAAATATTTGGAGCCCACCCAAACCTATTAATTTGAAGATCGGTTGAATTTAACATTTAGTGGTGCCGAAATCCGGGACCATTTTATTAGAATTGAAATGTTAAATTATGAAGTTAAAACTGAAGTTTGAATTTTACATTCTACTGTTAAAAAATTAAATTTTGGAGTAGATAAACGTGTGAAACCGGAAGAAATCAAAAAAGAAATTCATAAATTTTCATAATATGAAGATAAAGTTACTCTTTATTTAACTAAACTAAAAAAAAACCTTTTAAATAATTACAACCGGAAAGCGTTCAAAATTATTCTGTAAATACTAATACTTTGGATTCTTCAGAACAAAATAGTGTTGGTATTCCTCCAGAAATAAAAACGGTAAAATTACCAAAACTTATGATTTCGAAATACAATGGCGATCCCGATAAATATTTGGATTTCATGATCCAGTACGAAAATGTTATTCATAATAATCCATCATTGGGTGATATTGACCGTTTATTTAAAATCGTTATTAAGAGGAATCGCCGTGATTGCTATAAGTGGTTTTAGTTTAACTGAAAAGAATAATGCAGCTGCCATTTAACATTTCACGGTCACGGAGACTACGTATTTACTTTGTCCAATAATAATCGAGTTGCTTCCTTGTGAATTAACATTAGAATTTAATCGCATTCAAGACAACGATAAGAAATCGGATGTTAATAATCTCATAAACTTTTTCTGCGGACTGAAATTGAATCTAGAGAGAAAGAGGATTTCAAATACTTAAAATTGAAACTTGCATCTATGAAAACTGCAAAGAAATATCAGATTATACGGAAGGAATAGGGTTATAATGATAAGTATTCGTAAAAACGAAATATAAAGAACATGTGCTGAAGGACGCCTTTCAGACAAGATATATCTTCCATTTAAGAATATGTACTTTCCATTTAAGAATATATACCTTCCATTTAAGAATATATACCTTCCAGTTAAGAATAATAAAGAAATGATTCCTACGTATTCTATCAGAAAAAAAAAACATGGGAGCGAAAATTAAAATATATTGAACGTAAATTGATGAAAAGAATTTTCAGACATCATGGGTAATATTTCCTTTCCTTGATTCTTCGACATCTTTTAACGGATTAGGATGAGAAGAATTTTTTTTTTTTGTTGTTGTTGTTTTGTTTATTTTGCTCGAAGATACATAACAACGCGCTTTGTTTTATAAGAACAAATAAGAAAACGGAGACTTTGAAATCCTCTAAAAGTAGTAATATAGCATCCAACCATATCAGCGTTGAGCAAGATAAAATTAATTTTCCTATCATGAGAACAATGTAGAACTTTTTTTTTTATATTCCAAACTGATTCTGTTAAATTGGTTGGAAAATTATCGAGTAAAATAATTCGCTCTCTATATGAGCCAGGTACTCAACGATCATTTATTCAAAAGAACCTTTCAAGACAGTTGTCATTAAATAAAGTAATAAAGTGAAATATAAGTTGAAACAAATTTTTATAATTAAGCTTCTATTTCTAAACAGACTAAAAGGTAAAACAAAGATTTTGTAATGTAAAATAACGTTTAATTTTTAAAGGTTTTAGAAGCTCAACTAAGAAACTTAAATAATTATCAATAAATAACTACAGACTCATAATGGAAATCAAATATATATATATATATATATATATATATATACACCTCTCAATTGTTTTTAAAAATTATATATAATTTTACATTCAAAAAAATTTATTTTTATACATTATAGTAAGTCTTTAAGTAAAAGCTTAGCTGAAATAGAATATTTTCTTACTTGCACTTATTTAACTCCTTTTATAGTCTAGATATTTAAATCTAAATATCATTTATGTGTGCAAGGCGTGTGAGCAATGTTTCAACTGAACTGGGCGTTATTAAGGGCAAGGCTCGGGCCCTGTTGAACCTCCCACCCCCATTTCTGAGTCTGTCACAACTTCAGAAAACAAAAGTATTGTATTATCTTTGGGGTTATAATGGAAAGTTTTTAAAAATAAAATGTTTTTTAAAGTTACGTTATAATTGAAATCCTTGATTTATAATACTATTTAATAAATTTTAAATTCGACAGTTTAAATTTTGATTCAAAGTTTCCATACAATTGAATGTCCACTTAGTAAGTAATTGTATCTTGAACCGCCATGCTTGGAAGGAATAAGAACTCATAGAATTCATAACTTACCCCGCGTGCTTTCTTTTCCTAAGTGAATTTCCTGGCGTGCTGCCATCTAACGAATCATATTTGAAGGTTCTGAAATTTGCAACAATTCTCTTTTAAAGTTACAGATAAAAGTTCTTCGATGTATTAAAATATAATTATTTCAAGGGTGAATACGGATAGTAAAAAGTATAAATACATTCAAATAAATTTAAAGAATATACTAAGTTTTTTTTTTTTTTTTTTTTTTTTATGTTTCTGATATATAAATAAAACCTCAAAACCATAGTTTATAACATATAAAAATTACAATTTAGAGAAATTCTGATATTTTCGTTTTACGCATTTTCATTTCGATTACAATTTTTCTCATTACTTGTCTTTACCAGAAATAGTTTGCTTACTCATTGCAGATTTCATTTAGAATAATATGAATAATAACAGCCCGAAAATATAATTAGCCCAGAAAGTTGATAGAATTTTAAATTATAACCTCATCCACACAGTTTCGAAAATAAAATAATTTTTAGCCTAGCAATGCAGAGAACAATTTCAGTAAAATTAAATGGAAAAATCTCAATTTTGTGTATTGGACGAACTCAAAAATGCATAAAGTTAAAAAAAAATCATTTATCTGTCTGCTGTGTCAAGAAAGTAGGCTAGAATCCTATAAGAATGCAAAAATGCGATTTTTAGTATTTTCGCTCCTATAAATCAGTAAAAGTAACTTCATATTGAAATGGATCCAAAATTTCTTAGAATTTTTGTATAAATTTTTGAGCAGTCGATTAATTACATACATTGAAAATTCTCCAACCTTAACATAATTATAAAATAATCCCATATTTTGTCCTTAACATTTTTATGGTTATTATTTTAATCTATGCGTATCTGTGTAGAATTTCAGATGTAAATTGAGATAATTTAATGTTTGGGTGAACAATACTAGTAAAACAAGTTGGGGAGCTGGTATAAGATATAAAAGAGACAAGCAAATAGAACAATCGTTTCTTAGTAATATTTATTTAGGATAATTAAAACATGAGTTAAAAGAAATTGAAAAATTTTAAGAGTTTTTAAAAATACTTATACCAGAGTTTGTAAATTCTTCCGAAAGTTTTTTTTTTTTTTTTGTATTTTCGGACATTCATTGATGTCAAAACATGACAAGAAGAAAAACATTAGTGTTCATTATTATTATCGTTGGATGGCAGCACGAGCAACTTGTAATCATATTTTAAGTGGAAAATAATTTTTGCTATTATTTTGAAAATTTAAGGACTGTAAGAGTCATTAACAAGATCTATAGCTAACGGATATTATGTTTCTTCCAAAATGAGATATCTGATATCCCAAATACCTTCACAGATAAACTACTCGAAGAAATATTAAGTCCCAATCGTTCTGAAAATAAAATGAGAACAAATGCTAAAGTAGCCGCATAAAGTTTTTATATGAATATTAGTAATAATAATCATATCTAAATTTTCTAAACTCGTAAAATTAATAATCATTTAATTCTTCGATGCTGTTTTCTCATTTGAATTAAATTGCTTAAAATTTACGTATTAATTTGCATTTAAGTATTTCTGAAACTTTCCATATTGATTTCATAATAAATAAAATATTACTAGGTATATTTAATGATTACTCTTTAACAATCATTCACTGAAAATAGAAATAGACGTTTTGGATATAATAGCTAATAATAAAAAAAATTATACATTATTTCTTGAATAGGAACGTAGATTTTATTCTGACAAGTGATTTTGTAAAATCTTTCCTTTGATTAAATTGTAATATTAATTTTTAATTAAATACGTGCGATTCCATAATTTTAATATTAAAGTATTTTCTAGAAAATGGCACATTTGAGCAATTTAGGAAAAAAGTAATTACGGTAAAAATAATCAAAAAGTGTTACACTTCATCCATTTGCTTCATTTGATGAGGAGATTTTTAAGTATTGCGTGTTTGATGGACTTAGTTGTTGAAGTGTATTAGAGCTAATATTTTACTTTTTTTTTGTAATTACAATACACATTTTCTTGTATGCGGTCTTTATCTAACAGGTTAACGTTTGTGATTTTCCAATACTTAAGCAATATATTGATGTCATATATTTTCGGATAAGAGTGGGCTTTAATTAGATAAAAAAAAATTATAACGCTAAAAATAAATATATAAGATTTAAAATGATAATTTTAAAATTTTCAATTTGAATTCTAAACTGGATATTATAACCTATTAACAGTAAGGTTGTACAAACCCAATACTCGAAGTCGACGACAAGAAAGAAAATAAATAAATTCTTTTCAAATAGAATTATTTCATTTAGTTCGCTTTCCTAAAAAACTATTTGAGGCTATCGCAAAAAAAAAAATGATCATCAGATCATGTTAAAACTATAAAAGAAAGAAATCTTTCTGAAGGAGAGAAATCATTCAATAAATTGTTTTGGAAAAATTAATAAATACAACAAACATACCATATGTCAAGAAACAAAAAACAAATAATATTAAAATTAAGTTTCTCGTT